>JABFFE010000700.1:0-43906 GCA_013623625.1 Fusarium setosum | reverse complement strand
GGCTTAGCGATGGAGTTGCCAATACTTCTTGCAAGACCGCAGACTAGTCCATGTCTGACGAGAAAGAGAGAGAGAAGACGGCGTGTGTACGATCCAAGAGACAATGAGGGATTTGGAGTGCACGAGGGTCAGCGGGCTCAAAACGAAGAGGGAATTCCTTGCTGCTGCGATTTATGCTGCGTTGTTTTTTCGCAGATTGGGTAACAGATCGAATACAAAATTCCCTGTTCCACTCTATCTCTACTGGCCAAGGTGCTTGCTCATCTATAGTTCGTCCGACGACCCATTGGACCAAATGCTCGTGACAGGCTTTCCCTCGTCATCAATCCAAGCCCGAAACATGCCTGCGCAGTTAAAGTCCATCAGGATCTTGGACCTGGTGTCTACCACACGCCCATTTGAATCGCGAACGACAACGCTCTCAATGCCAATGATGCCGCCTTCTCCCTCTCCGGTCCGGCCCCATCGATCACCTGCGCTCTTCTCTAGCTCTCCACCTGGCCCAGCAACGTACGTTATCGCCTTGGTTCCGGACTCTGGCTTCCATCTTGCTATGGCGGCAACTGTCCGCACAGCATTGGTGCGCAGAAAAGAATCGCCATTGCCAGTTCCAGATCCTCCGATCGACCTCGTGGTACGTGTATAGCCACTGCCTGAGCCGAGAGAATTGAGTGGCGAGTACATCATGGGAGTAGGAAAGCAGTCTGCAAACGTGCCCCTCAGGACATCACTCAACACGAGCGACGAGCCCGGTCCAGTGATAGCATCCTTGAACCGATCCCAGGTCGTCGTCCTTGCTGGACCGCTATCATCGCTCCACTCCTCGGCCCAGAAGCCTGCCCCGACGACCGGCGTGTCACCAATGCGCCCCGTGAGCTTGTTCGTCAAGCCTCCAGTGCTCGTCGCGGCGCATATGACACCATCTTCGTCCAGAGCGACTGCTCCGCAGGTGCCTTGCGGAAGATACTCAGTCGCACTCCAGGTTGCCATTCCCTGGCCACTCTTTTCCCGCTCCAGAGAGCGGATGTGCTCGTCCCAACGCCGCTGCGTGTAAAAGTAGCTTGGATCGACCAGTTCTAATCCGTACTGCTCTGCCAGCTGCTCGGCTGCTTTCCCAAAGACCTGCGTGTGCCCTTGAGCCGATGGCACGTCGAGATCGCCTGAAGATTCCCCTTGAGCACGGTAACCTCGTGCTTCAAGGTCATCTTCGCCATGTTCGAGCATTGCCTTGGCCAGGAGAATGGGATTCTTTACATGGCGGAGGCCCATGACGCCCACGCCTCGCTTCTTGTAGCCGCGAGACACCATCACTGACGCCTCTAGCTCGTTGACCCCATCGCGGGTGAACACTGCGCCGTGTCCGCTGTTAAAGAGAGGGTTGTCTTCGAGGAGGCGGACTGCAAAGGTCGCTATTTCCAGTGCAGAGGGGTGTTGTTTGGATGCCTTTTCTGGGGTTGCTATGGCTTGCCGCCTCATGTACGCATCCGTCTTTGTAACCTAGGAATCCTGGGTCAGTGACGTTTCATAACGCATGTGTCAAGGTGGATTCACTATGTCAATGAGTGCCCTGCGATAAGCCTGGTACTGATCTGGGGGGTAGTCCTGTCGCCGGATGTTCCCCGCCCCGCCGTGGATGACGAGTCTGGGCGTGAGTTTATGAGCGGTTTGGTCCTGGGCTTTGTACTCCATCGTTTTCTGTAATGTAAATCACGGCCTTATTTCGAAGTGATAGTGGTTAAGAAGGGTTGGGGCTCAATGGGACATGTGCGTGACCTCTCTATGCCTCTAGCCCCGCTCGGGACGGTCAGTTGATAACCAGCCTTGCAGCTGGGGTAGACCTACAACTATCTACCTAGGGACTCAACTCGGACAATGAAGAGCAGTACTGGCTAATTTAAAGAATTTCTAGCCATTTTGATATTGAAGTTGCGTGGGTATCATGTTCGGATTCCTTTAAATCACATGATCCGGTTTTCCAAGTTCGACGCCGATGTTCTCTCACTCTATAACACCATCCAATTGACCGATTTCGCCATCCCATCTGATAGAGCCATTACTCCAGGCTCAGTACATCAGATTATCCACTGGGGCCTTTTTCTCAAAGAAAGCCCCGATAAATCACTGCCCACTCAAAGCAATCGCGGACTTTACCGCTTTGTTCACATCCCTTGGTCGTAACCCTGGCGTCCGCCCCAGACAAACTGCCATGCTCGTCATTTCTAGTACTATGTAAGCAATTGATCTTGTAGAATGGGAGTTCATCGAGTGCAACTTGCCGGCTACAAGGCGATTGACATCAATCGTCACCTTAGTCTTCATCCAGCTGGGGTCTGTCGGCCAAGATCGTGGAAAGTAAGACGCATCCATGAAGGAGCTCATTTCAAGATTGAACTGCTGTGTATCCGGAGGCGGCATGCTCGGTATGAGAGCCCCCATGTCATGGCCCATTGTCGGTGCCATCAGAGAAGCCGCTGTCATAGACGAAGAGCCGGCTGCAGTCGTAGTGGGAACACCGTTTGCCCACATGTTAGTCGCGCCACCCATGGTATGTTGAGGCATTGTGAAGAAATCTGCGCCTGATGTAGGCATATGCTGTTGTGCTCCAAAGAAACCGTTGCTCGCACCGCTGCCCATGTTGGGTCGGAGATCGGGAGAGCCATCGAATGCGTTGATGTCAATCTCAGCATCGACAAAGTCGGCATTTTCGGGGATGACAATGCCTCTTTGCCGTAGATATGTCTCGACTTCATCAGCATCAAAGAAATCTCCCTGGAAACCCTGATACATCATCCGCATCCGGTAATCAATGCGGTCATCCCTTGCACTCTCGATTTCGGGGTTGAAGGGGCCCATAGAAAAACCAGTCATTTCCGAGGGCTTTAGGGGTTCAGGTAAGCCTTGATTTCCGATCGGGAGCCCGCTCCCCCCAGAATTCAGTCCGGGCTGGCCGCCGTTTGTTCCATTGTTAGGGAAGAATGTGCCAGCACCTCCGAGGTTCGTGAATGGAAACTTCCAGTTGTTTAACGTCTCCTGCCTGGACTTGGAGAGTACTGTGGACAAGCGGCGAATGATTGCCTCCCTGGGCTCGAAGAGCAAGCAGAATCCGAATACAGCCGCATAACGATGAGGGGGCGGGTTGGCCATCGAGACCAGCCTAAGACCAGCCTCAACAGTCGCTCTCTGCAGACGCCTGCCAAAACTTCGCTCATGAGAGGCATAGGAAGTCGGTGAAGGGAGGCCAGGGTAAGGGGTCGTAATAAATGGATTGTTATTGAGAGAGGTCGAGGCTTGGGTATCGTAGACTGGGAAGCTTGCGTTCTCCGATGTTGGCATGGTGATTATTTCGTATGGTAGATTGACTGGTGGAGTGAGCTGCTGCTGTAAAGATCCATCTATCCTTGGAGGGGTGACAATATGGTCCCCCTGGTGCCCAGCAGATGAGATTGGTGGATTTGACCCAACAAACTCTTCACTTGGCGAGCTGGATGTGCCGGGGCTGGGACTTTGTCTTCCTGGTGGACTGATCTCAGCCTCCAGTGGACTTTGCGTATCAGTGGTGGTGCCGGCATCTTTAGGGACATCTTCACCAGATCGACGTGTGAAAGAAAGAAACTTGCGAGTTGTGTCGTTGAGACGCCGTGCAACCTCTGGGGCACCTTCAAGCATCCCTTGGGCGAGAACAAAGTCAAAGAAGCTCATGAATTCACGACCCATGTCCTCATTAGCCTGTTCAAGGTCCTTGACCTTTTGCTCAAGGGTGGTAATGGCAGTGTCCTTGCGGTTACGGTAGGCCCGTTGAGCCAGGCGAATTTGGGTACGACGACGCTACATCTGATGTCAGGAGGAGGATCGAAGAGAGACGGAGAGGAAGAGAAATTTGTGTCCTGTGATTATGTGGGAATTGCTGGTGAACTCACATCTTGTGCCGTCTCATCTTTGGTGTCGAGCCGAGGCCGACCCCTGGACCGCTTCTTTCCCCGGTCCTCATCATTTTCATCAGAGATTTTAGCCCGTTTCCGCGACGGGTGAGGCCCAGATAAAGGCTGAGGTGATGATTCAAGCATGATTGATGAAGCTTTTGTGCCGGATAAGGCGCTCGGGCCCAAATAGAGGCTGAGTGTTTGCGGTGATGAGAGTCAGTGGCGCACAATCAAGACGGAAAACAGGCTCTCTCTTGAATCGCTCAAAGGCAGTTGTTGAATGCCTGCAGTCAACGACGTTGAGGCGGATGTTGAATTGAAGGGACAAGATCCTGGTCCGTGCTTAATAATGTTGAAGGTCGGCATAAGCACTTGCGTCGAACATGTCCAGTACCGGGTTTCAGCCTATGGGCGCGCCGCGAAGGGGACGGGAATGGCACCAGGTTCTGACTCCGGCGGCCGCGGGGTCGAATCCGGGATCCTTCCGGTTGTGCTCCGTAGGTATGCCGGGTGGAGATGCAACGGTAAGCTGCGGAGCCGGTAGTGATGATGGGATGGAGAGGGATGATGAGCTACAGACCAGAGTCTCCCGTCGAGATGGAGTTGGAGTTGGGGAAAGACGAGGGCTGTGCCGTGGCCTCGGCTGCCAGGTGGGCCATTAGCGCCTCTCATTGGTTGCCGAGGCCTGGATGATCAATCAAGATTGGCGCCACGGTTGGTCAAGATTCAAGGGGCTCGTTCTTTAGGACAGTGCCCTGCTGCGTAGTAAGGTTCAATTAACTTACCGAAACCTTGCGGCAATCTTGCTTCATCTTTCATACCGAGTAACTGGGTATGACACTGTCAAATTTCCCACTCAATCTTAGGCTCAACAACACCCTGGCCTAGCAAATTCGCAAGTAACACCATCATAGGAGGCTTAGCTGGCTCAGCCCTAAACTGCTGAAGGATCCTAGCGGGCCGGGGCAGAAACACCCCACCACCGAGTGGCAGTGTTGACGCGGGGGACTGAAGCGGCTGGAGGATTGTCAAGCAGATAATTTGACGGTGCAAAAGAACACACTCACGGGGTGAAACGTAACTCAGTCGCGAATCACGTAGTTTGGCCAATCACCCAGGGTCTAAGCCACTCGTATATGCGCATCAAGCGAGAAGACGCTGCAGAGGTGGTTTGAAAAGTAGCAATTTTCATGGTCCAGGGTAGCCTCAATTGCTAGACTGTACCAAAATTATCCTGTCTAGGTAGGCTGCCCGTGCTTACCGATGATCCATGACCATGCGACGAGACCTTCAATTCCCTCCCCACCACCCGTAAAGACTAACTTCATTCTTCCTCTAGCTCCCAATTTTTCCTTCTTTCTTCAACTCTCCCTGGGGCGCCGCTGAGTTGGTCGACTCTGCCGAACCTCTCTTGCGCATCTCTCCCTGCTGTACCTCGTCAACTGCGACAGCTCGACCGCGCCATGGCTTCCACTTCCGCTTGATCGCGCTAGACTTGCTCCGAAACACCTCGGTTCCCCGCCGACGATACCAGCCTACCACTTCAAGATACCAGCATGGGCGACTGGGCTCGAGGATGGACCAGAGTCGGGCAAGCAGGCCCATCTCAGCATTATGGCCGCATTTGGGAGGCCCAGCGCGAACTTGAGGAGCTGAGGATCATTGATGGCTGGGACAACGATGACAACTGGCCAGGCATGTAAGTTGTCTGTTGCAATGGTATGCAACCTAGGCATGCCTTACTGATAGCGAGACTTGCGACAGAAACAAGCCCCTGTTTAGTGGCCCCGATGCGAAACGGTTCGATACAAAGCTTGCCAAACTCGACGATCTGGGATTCGGCGCTTTTGGTCGCGTCGAGAAGGTGACCTATGGATCGGTCTGCCTTGCGCGCAAGCGAATTCCTCGCCGCCGTGGCTTTACTATCGATGACTTACGCCAGGAGAGTAGAACAATGGGGAGGCTTGACCATCGACATGTTGTTAAACTGGTCGCCACTTATGCCCCTCGAAGCCATGAACTGTGTTTGCTCATCTGGCCCGCCGCCGTCTGTAACTTGAGCATCCTCCTAGAGGACCTAGAATCTCTGCGTCTAGGCGAAGGAGATCGCGAGGACATTCTCGAACGTCTCGATGCCCTGGATATTAAAGACTTGAGTGCCATTGAACCAACCCCTGAGGATCAGGTCCTGGATTCTGCGACAAAATGTCCTCTCGAATTCTTGCGCAACGTGATCGGTTGCGTTGCCCGTGCTATGGCTTACTGCCATCGAAACGATGTCAGGCATCTCGATATCAAACCATCCAATATCCTCCTTAAATCAGATCGAGTATACCTTGCCGATTTCGGCATCTCGAGGGACGTCAGTGGACAAGACCAGACCATGACAGAGGGTTTACCTGGAACGGAAAGATGGCGTGCTCCTGAGCTCTATGCGGACCACGGCTCTAGCATGCAGTTGTCGGATATCTACTCACTCGGCCTCGTTTATCTTAACATAGCGACGGTGCTCTACAACGTTCGCTTAACCGATTTTGACGAAACCTTGAAGTACTCATCCAGGCAGACCCGAGAAGAGCAACTGTACGAACGGGAGAAGAAGCTGAAGACACATTTGGAGAAGCTCACTTCGCATGCTTTGGTCACACCTCCTTTCATGTTCACCTATGAAGGTCAAGAGACGGTTCGACCCAGGCCCATTGTCAACTTGATTTCTCGGATGGTTACGTCGAATCCCAAAAACCGGCTCCACGCGGACAAGATAGACGACAAACTCTCAATGCTTGGCGGCATTCATCAGATATATCATGGCGAATGCTGCAAGAGACCGATATCCTGGGTCGAGGACAAGTGGGATAAAAAGTTCGCGGGGCTGGCGAGCCTCCGAAAGGAAAACGATCGCCTGAAGAAGAAGGTCGACGAGCTGGAAGGAAGAGATAAAACGTACGAGCTTCGGCTCGAACATGAGCGGAAAGCGCACGAACAGACCATCGCCATGCTCCAGAATAAGCTGAAGGATATGGAGGACAGGTGCCGCACCCTGGAAGCAGAGAGTGTTGATCGGAAAAGGGGCGCGGGTCGTAGTCCTGGCCGGCCGACTATGCCGAGGCCCTATCGGAGCAGCACCGTGTCTCTTGTTTCCGGCGCCGGCCTCGGTCTGTCGCCGAAACCACGGTCGACACCAACTACACCAGCGGCAAAGCCAGCTCTTCAACCTTCGTCACGCTCAGCCCAGCGTCTACCAATAGACCAGAGAGCGCCGCCGGTTCAACGACAAGCCACTTCGCCGCGGCCGCTTAACAATACGACGCCTAGAGGGTCGACTGAGTTCCCAACCTCGAGGTCACCGAGCATCACAAACCTGTCAGGTTACGCTCTACGCTCTCGTGGATCCGGCTCGAAGCTTCCTTTACCTGTGACACCCAGCCGCAGCGAGACACCCAATCTCAACCGCGACCAAAGCCTAACGGATAGTAGCTTGGCGTCGTCAGTATTTTCTCGCAACAGCGTTGAGACAACTCCCACGCCTGCACAGTGCAGCCCGGCGCTGAATCGCAATCGCCTTCCTGTCGACTCAAATAAAGTACCTCAATGGGGTCAACTACCTGGGCGACCCTCTCAATCAGACGAAAAGGTGAGGACCCCTGAACCGCCCTCTTTACCCTCGGAACCGAGCAGTCCGGCCCTTTCAATACCGCTTTCTGCCATGTCATCTCCGAGAACGCTTCGTTCAGATCTTGCCAGCGAAAATGGGGACTATACCCGCCGGCCCTCTGTGCCTTCGCTCCAGTCGATGAAGAGTTGGGCTGAAGTTGCCAACGAAGGCAAGAAGACTCCCCAGAAGACGTCGGCCAGACCGCGCGCGCATTCAAACAGATCCAACATGCAATTGGAGGTGGGGCAAGGTTAGCTGGGCGACGTTGTTGGATCATAGTTGACAACAACTTGTTCCGCCGAGTTACGATATCTACGAAACATGCGCATCTGTATCACATATACGTCGGCATTTTTGGATATACCATTGTCATTTACACGGCGTCTGTAGTAAAAAAAAATATGAGTACACTGGGAAAGCGTGCCCTATCTGGAAATTGCTTTTACTCTAATGCCCTGCCAACTCCATCCTGTCATACGGGAGATCCTGGGTATACAAATGTTGTACAAGACTAAACGTGCTATTTGGCCTCACTTTCGTAAGCTTCTGATGGCTGTGAATGTGTCGACAGGGTTTGCTTGCTCATTATCAGCAGGCATCCTCCACATCGATGTTGAGAATTTTGTTTCTTGGCCTCTGGACTTGTGGCGTTTCTCCGCGTCTCGCGCTAATTTCATCCAGGAGGGAGACGCGAATGGATCCTCGAAGGGCTTCTTTGGCTCCTGCTCCCTTCGTGCCGCCTCCTTCTGGCGAGCATCTTCTAGGATCTTGTCGAGCATTTGCTTCTTGGCTTCCACATTGCCCGATAAGTCTTCTTGGCCTCGCTCCTCCTCTGCCAAGGCCCTCTCCTCTTCAGCAAGTAATTGATATGCGTTGCCACGGGCGACCCAGTCCCGCCAACGCTGGTCTAGTCGAGTCTCGCACCACAGCTTTGACAAGTGTTGACCCCAGCGGAAAGAGCTTGTTTGGGCATCTCGGGTCACACTATCCCGGAGCCCTTCCTTGACCATTTGCTTGTTCACGAGGTTATCCCAGTAATCTTCCTGGTCAGCGGCAAGCATCCCTTTGTTTTCAATGGTCAAAACCGTCTGTATACGCTTTGCAAAAACCCTAGCCTTCCTCCTTATTGCTCGTGATAGAACCCTCGGCTGCGGCTTCTTGATTCGTAAGAATGCTTGGCCCTCACTTGTGAGAGCCACCAAAGGGACTTTGCGTTCGCCTACAAGAGCTGATCGAGGGAGCGGTCGGACTGTTGGTTTGTATAGTGGAGGCTCGTTGGGACCAGAAACTTTGGTCAAGATGGGAAGGTTATGCCTCTGTTTACGAGGCATAGGGTCCTTTGGTCGTGATAAGGCGGATATCTCGTTACGTTTTCGTAGGTGTTGGATGATTTGTGAGTATTCGGGGCTGTTGGTCGTTTGGCCTTTGGTTAACAGAGTAAGGAACTGAGCAAGGATTTAGTAGCGTTCGCAGCGACCATTCGAATGATCCCACACCTTGTATCCAGCAGCCATAGCGCCATAAACAAGCCTCAAACTGGTAAATGGTCTTTGCCTCGCAAACCGCTTCTTGACGAGGTGGGCAACAGGATGGGTCGGTCCGGGGTGCTGTAGGTCCTTGGGTAGAGGTATTTTTCTGCCTGCTTTCATCAGAGCCCGATAGAGCGCCAACACGGCGAATCTATGTCGCGAATTTCGCGCTGGGATAAAATTTTGGCGAATCATGATGGCAACCGTTTTGGGGTTCGGATTCGAGGACGATGGGCTTCGAGGAGGGTTACCCGCGTCGGTCGGGGAGACTTTTGGATGATACCCACATGGGTTAGTAGGGCTCAGACACAAACTAGCTTGATTGAGCCGTGGGAAGGTGTATGGTTGCGAGGCGACCAGCGAGCCTATCTCGAAGGAGGGGATCTACAAGGTCGATATGCGGCATGAGATTTTGCAATGGAGTTCAAGTGATGACTAAGCCCAGAACCCCAGATTCTTGATGATGAGCTGGGGTCACACGACAACACTATTGCAATCTCCGACTCTGGCTTGGAAATATCTTGATGTTTCTTTCGTTGTAAGGGGAAGATAAATTAAGCATATCTGCATAATTGGCCCGCCATTGTTTGAAGTTTATCATGCTACTTCCTTAGTTGTCGTATATAGCCGTCCAGAGGGGTCACTACCGCGTGCAGGTCAATCATATCGATTGATCTTGGGGATACATTACCTCACACCAAGTTTTGCCCAAGCAATAAGTCCTCGAGGCATTACAAAATAACAGATAAGATCATTCTACGTATGGTCTTGCCCTTATCTGTTAGAGTCGTAATGCTAGGTCAGGATACGGAGCGGAGGGCTACGGCAACTGAGGAGACTGAACTTTTGGCATGTCTGCAAGGGCTGCACCATCGCACGGCGTCTCGAAAGAGCCTCAGCCTGTACAGTAGCATCAACGAGCCAAAATTGTATAATAATGATTGAGGGATCCAGAGTCAAATCCATTCCTGCAGTTCTAGACTGCAATGTTGCAGGTGATAGTTTCATGATCGACAACTCCACGTGCGCTTAACCTCTGCTTCCTTTGTGTGGTGTGTGCGAGGAGGTGGCATCCATTATCAAGGAAAGTAAGCAGCCAGAGACACGCTAAATAATAGGGCTGCATTGGAGCTGCTGAGCGTTCAGCCGAATACTACCCTATGAGGACACGATTCCATGGACAGGTGATCTTGCTTGCAGAGAGTGTGCAGGTCAAATTGCAACCAAATGTTCCTGATATAGAACCGGAGTTGCCGGAGGAGAGGCATGGAAGGTGTCAGGTGGAGAGCGGTGGCTATTAAAAGGATCCATCATGCGCTGTTTGATCTTTGTTCCTAGACTCGAAACAAGCACCGAGACATCCGCATAACGCGAGCAGATCGGAGACGCGAAAATGCCGAACATGAAGATCCAGACGCCGGTATTTGCTGCAGTCATACAACGATCCAGCCGCGCGCTTGCACCGGAATGACTGGAAGCTTGACCATTGGTTGGACTTTGGTAGATCTAGGATCGATGCGATGGGACCTCGGGGTCGGCCTGTTGAAAGTTCCGCGCCCGAGCAAGCCCGGAAGCGGCATTAATCAGACTTGTTTGATCACCAACTGGAGGCTGACAATAGAGTTGACACAGAATGTTTACCATCTGCTACCGAATATTGAGGATTACCGTCCCAGCCGATGACTAGATGTTGGACTCCTCTATCGAACGATCACTAAACGATGGATACATGGCTCGTGGCAACGCTTGCTTTCAAATCTGGTCGACTTAGCCGCGACTACTCGCTCACTCAAGCACATACGACCATACCCACTGGAAAATACGGGATCCCGTCTGCTCTCCCAGAGTCAAGCCGGTGAGGGGCGGACTAGTAGTTGGGTCGGTGACGACCAGCGAATCCCCGCTGTTGTATGTTTTTTTGCCATTTAATCTTTTTGGGTCCTGGTAGACAGGAATTGAGTTTTGTGATTCTATCATTAGCCTGACGTTGCTGCAGTGGAACTGAGCAAGGATCTGGAAGTTAGTGTCCGTGCAATGCGTGATGGCTTCAGCTTTACCCCAACAAAAGGGCGACAACGCGAGAAACCAGGATTTAAACCGTTGGCCCTAGTGTTGTCAGTGAGCAATTGGCTCGTTTGTTTCCCAGACAGGCGGTCTGCGATGTCTGAGTTGGCATGATACACATATGCACGATGTATGTATGCGCTTTCTTCCCCATGTCTAGCTCCAGGCCCCCTGGTCAAACCCGTCCTCGAGCTTCCCATCATCCATGATGCCCGGACTCGACCGCCATGTCCCGGAGAACTGGTGGCCTTGTGCCGAAGAACTATTCTTCCCTGCCTCGAAGGGAAGTTTCTTTTAAGCTAGGTCCTGTTCATGGTTTGCAGGGCATGGACATTTTGAGAATTTGGCTTTACTCAGGAACAAGGATTTATTGAGCATAGCGCCTCGCATTCGGGAGCTTCTTCACCGTCAGTATCATTCGAGAAATGATCTCATATCCAACAGATGCAGACACAGTCGAGTTCCCCGCCAATCGTCCCGGAAGCTTCCAAACTTGATCAACATGGACCATTAGGAAGCTTGCCTCGCACCCCGCGCACCAGTAGGCTTAACACGGCGAAAATCTTGCAGTAGGCCAGCACGCGGGCTGGGAATCCTACTACTACTCCGTACTACTGCCCCAAATAAGTAATCCAATGCTGTCCCCATTACTCATGTCGCGAGCGGCATCAAAAGACACCGTCCGTCGCTGACCGCAACATGCACGCGATCCGGGAGAATGTGGAGCTTGGCTATGGATGATCGCTCAAGCACTAGTCCAATCTAGCCTCCGTCATTCCCGGTCCTGCGGGAGGCTGCTGTCCTAGATTTGTTCTAGTCAACAAGGCACGCGGGAGTTCCAAGGGGGAGGCTGGAGGACTTGCAAGTGCTCACGAGTCTTGAATCATGTTGTTTTTCCCATCTCATTAAACTGGTTCGCCACCATCTCGTACTCGGGTTGCGTCGTCCTTGACAGCTCGGATCAGCCTTGTACGGAAGTAACAGCAGCGGGAGGTGCCGCAACTTCCTTGTTGCATTAAAACAGACGACATCGTCCCAGCGGCACGGGCAACATCGACTCGACCTCCTGAGATCCGTCCCAGGCCTACACCAGACAGTCTCAGGCGAGCTGGCAGCACCAGGCAGTCCCACAGCGCAGCATCTCAGTGGACGTTGGACGGGCGTTAGGGTGCGTCGGCCATGGCCACGGGTCCAGGGCCTGCTGGGGTGCTCCCCACTTTCATTAACGCTAGAGGTACGTACCCGGCTGGAAGGGATCCGACGTGAGATGGAAAAAGAAGAAAAAATCATCCCATGAATGTCATGGTCCGGGCTGGCATTGACACTTGGACCCAGTGAGAATAAAGGACTGGAGTCAGGGCGTCAGGGTGCCTGAGGGCGCTTCCAGCCTCCTGTCATCACTAAGGTTGTCGCCCTTTGCTGATGTTCCTGACGTGCCTTGGCTAATGAAAACCCAGCCTTCAATTCCCGTCGGACACCATGAGACTAGAATAGGTGGGATCCATCCAATGTTGAATAGGAGGTCTAAGGAAAACTGTGCCTGGTGACACGGACCTCAGCCAGCACGCGACAAGCCGTAATGGCGGACAGCCTCAAAACCTTTGAGCAACAACCCGGCAGACCAAAACAGCAAGCAACAGAAGCAGGACCTAAAGAGGGCAGCCTGCATGGGAATCCACTGAATTATTGCAAGACAACTTGGAGAGAAAAAAGCCACAGGGTTGGGCAGCAGCTGGAGGTCAGCATCTAATATCGAATCCCTAGTCGCACTGCAGATCGCAACAATTTCAAGGCGACCTCATTCCCATCCATCGCTCTCACCACCACCACCACCCCTTACACCCTACCCTTTCTTACTTTCTCCTCTTTCTCCTCATCTCATGTTCATTTCGTTCTTCCCTCTACCAACCTCACGATACCGAACCATCACGCCCATCGCTCTCACCAGGCTCAAGTTCTCTCAGCGGCTGCACACGCACTAATCCGTAAGTCGCCCACCTCTTTTAACCCCTGCTATCGCGTGTCTGCGACCTCCTGCTCCCGGCGCCGCTCTCTCGACGCCCCCTGGTCAGCTCTCCATTAGCGGATGGAGTCGTGCAGCGCATCGTTGAGGCGTGCCTGACGGGTTGACCGCCCTAACCCCGGTCAGAAAGCGACTGTATCAGACCCATCGGCGTCGCCAAACCGGCCATATCGGTCGTGGCAAGCTATCCATCGCTTACCCCAGCCCAGCTTGCCTCGCCCTGCCGCCCCTGGATCTGCCCATGGTCGCGTCTGCTTCGAGACGTCCACACATCTTCCACCGCTTTCCCCCCCCCTGCGGCCTTGACCGTATTCTTTTTACCCTTACCCATACGACTATCCCTCTGCGGCCTCGACTAGCCCTGCGCCTCCCGAAGAGATTCATAATTCATTCATCTTTCACTATAACCCCTTCATCGAAGACTGACTTTTAACCATCTCAGGCCCACGCGACCAGCTTCCATCATCTTCATCAGTCGTCCTCCTCCTGTTTCTGGTGGTCTCGTGCTCTTACCGAGTCCCGCCTGCTCTCTACCTTGCTGTGCTCCTGTGTTATACCTCCCTTGACGTCGCTTGGCCCAACCTCTCTCTTCTCGCCATCTGCACCATCCCTTCACCCACCGCTCCGTGTCTTGTCCAAGTGCTGGCGTCCACGGCGGGTCGATTCTTACATCTCGCATATCCTTGTCTCATCAGACCATTTCTGCCCGGCCTAACATCCCGCCAGATTGGTTGCTGTGTTCCTCGAACCGGCCCTGTGCTTGCCTGCTCGGTTCAAGAACTACAAACAAATACCATATCTCGCCCTGCCTGATCTCGCTCGGCATTTCCTGCGTCTTCGTTGACGCCCGGGCATCGTCTCACCTGACCCCAGAAGGGGCTTTAACTCTGAAGCTATTTCCAGCGTCTCTTCCTGGATCGAGCTGTTGCATGAGCTCGACACAGAACTGGCCAGGCCACCATGTTTCTGCATGCTGGCGCCAGCCTACACGGCCACGAATACTCGGCAAATCGATCCTCTACACAACCTCCTCCTCAACGATTGCCTTTCCTTAGATCTGCACTTCGACGGTCTTCAGACGCCGACAAAACAAAGCCGCCGACACCAGCTGCGTCACCTGAACCTCCAGCTCGACCTGTGTCGTATCATGAGAAGGTCCCTTCGACTCGTTCGGTGACCCCAGTCCGACGAACGTCCCGCCCCCGGCCTACCTCTGACTACATGCCTCGTCGAGAGCTTTCCGTTCGCTTTCGCGAACCCGAGACCGATGACGACCTACCACCCTCTGAAGTACAGAGCGAAGACGAAGGGTCGGGGGCCTACTCAGACGCGAGCGATCTCAGTGATTCCTCTACCACGCCTCGAAGGAGGAGGAGGAAGCGAACCTTCAGGAAATCAACCCAGTTTCTCCTTGCACACCCGGCTCCTCGACCTGGAGCCAAACAGCGCCGACTTGTTCATGTCCGTCCAAGATTACTCCTACAATTACAAGAACTCGGCGAGAAGCGTCCTCTTCCTGCTTTTGACATCCTTCCCTCTAGCTTGATCGCCGGTTCCCTAATCGTCCCTCGACTGGCAAAGCGATGTCCCTGTTTATTCCGGGCGAAGCCTGTTCTTGGCCTCAATGATCTCCTCATTGTTCGTAGCGAGGATTACGATACTCCTGCAGCCCCGGGGTCTCTTGACTCGGAAGATTCCCTGGACCAGAGGGATGTTGTTGCAGTGATTAGCCCCCTGCCGCAAATGGGAGATGATTCCGCTGAGATCGTCATGGAAGACGGTTCGACTTGGGAGTCAAGTCTAATGGCAAATGGTTCCTATGAATTTATCGGGGTGGATGAGCGTGGCCGGATTAGCACGGCTCGATGGGTCAAGAAGTCGTCGGGGTCAACATCTTCAAACCTCAGGACAAACGGAGACCAAACACCTCCTGCTAGCCCAGGGCCCTCAGATGTCAAGTGGACTTTTAGCATGATACATCCCGATACACGAAGGCATCCCATTATGGGCTCCCTCATGTCGAATACGCTGGACGTCTTCGACACTTACAACACTATGTCGACTTCAAGCGGACGCTATCCACCCACCCGATGTACACCACTGGACCCCAAGCTCGCCAGCGACTGGATCGTATCCAACCCACCTGAGATCCAATCGCGGTTGACCAAGGTGGTTCCAGAAGATATCAAGCTGTTGATGGTTGCTACAGCTTCATGGGTCAACCTGCGACAAAGCGGGTGGCCAGCCTCGGCAATTTGTAGGGTTCCGACGACATTACAGAAGCGTACACTCAGCAATGGGGCCCCGGCTAGAGCTCAAACCTTTCCCGCTCGTCCCAGTCTTTCTGCCGTCAACCCTTCTTACCAGCTCCCGCATACGAATACAAGCCCGGCAGGCAGTTCCGTGGACAGTTCATCATCAGACATCCCCGGGCGTCGGAGGTCGATGTCTTCAAACGCTGGCTTCGTAAAGAGATTTGTGGTACCGCGTGCCAGCGAAGATGGACGGCCAAACCTGGATAGTCTCGACTTTGATGTGGAAAAGCCTCCTTCACGGCGTATGAGCGTCAGCATGCGTCAATTTGCAAACAAGATCTTCCGCCGGAGAAGCAACTCCCAGGCACAGGTTGAAGATCCTCTTAGATATAAGTTAGAATATTAGGACACCTGTCGTGGTGTTTGTAACATTAATATATAGCCATGCCCTCATTAGGGTTGTATCAACTCGGCAGGATTGCAGATCCCAGTCTCGACATGTAAGATTTGTCTTTTGTATCAAGAAACTCTGCGACCGGAATCTCCACCGCAGAACGGGCAATTCGACCCGAGACGGACGGCGGAGTGGGGCCATTCTCCGGAATGATTCGGGGCTCCGTTGGTCCAGTGGGGACCCGGGGCCAAGAATAGGATGCGCCGAGTCAAGACCTGGAATGCTCAGTGGCCGCAATTAAGCCACAAAACCTGTATTTAGCCAAGCGAGTTCCTGTTGTAACTCAGACTTGCCGCCAAGTTTTGTGTGTGCATGCTGCGGGCTCGAGGTTCCTACAGTCTTGCGCGGAACGTCGCAGGCAGTAACAGAGACGCGCAGCCTGTCGGATCGTGATAAGTTGCCTAAACTTTGCAAGCAGCAAATGTGTGTGTAGCCAGGCAGGCAAAGCTTGCGTGTGTAATGGCAAAATCGCGGGCCGGTCTGGCAACGGTGTTGAATGCTCCAATTGCAAGCAATCTATTCCTGAGGTTGGTTGCGAGCAGGTATGCTCCGGCATGCAGGTGATCAACTGCAGTCGAGGAGTCCAACCTTTGCGGCATGAGGATGAGGCAGACGACAGCATGTCAATCTGCAAAGTGGTCATTCATGAGACACGGGATGTAAGCAAGCCGTTTAGGTCATCTTGCATGTCGTCTTATTGGACTGTGGAGTTTGACGTCGATGACAACGCGGCACCAGTGCCTTGGGTATCCCGACTTTATACCAGCTGGTGGTGATGGTGATTGGACAAGGTGCCTCGAAATGGAAGGATCGAGAAAGGCCGAGAATGTCGGTATGCGGCCTGCGTCACGGGTTTGCGAAATACTATCGCCTTTGTATCACAATAACACATGGATATTTGGTTTGTGATAGCATCGATGTTGCTGAGGATTCCGGCTGCTGTGATTGAGCCACCAAAGCCCTCTCCCCTGATGGACTTGGTGGACGGAGATTTGTGAGGCACAGACCAGGTGAAACTGAAAACACGCCACAGTTTCAAGTAGCCAGTACCAGACAAGCAACAGACTAGAAGTGAGAGATGTGGTATTCAAGACCAACTCGAGCAGCATTGCTCCCAGTCATGAACTCACTGCCCCCGGAGCTCAGGGCATCAAGGCGGGGTCGTCCGCCGCTAGCTCACTAAAACTCCGGAACCAGAAGGCCTGGGGTTCAGCGACAAAGGGTCCATCTCTGGCCGGGAGGGCACAGCTGCCCCAGAAAAAAATGGACCCTCTGCTTAGAGGTGTGCCCGCCAGGCTGCTGCTGCTGGCATCATCCATCATTACTGCAGGCGCTACTAGTCTACCGCCCAGCCGCTCCTCGTTCTTCCATCTTTTCCCCTCCAACCTTTCAACTTACTCTTCACGCCTGCATTTCGATTCAGCATTATTCCCTTCGTCAGGCCGCTGCATTACATATCGATTGCCCTCCTGCGTCTCGGCCGAACAACTCTCGATGTGTACTAGACATTCATTTCGTCCCCGATAGAATAAACGTCCTGCTCGCCTGAGCTGAGCTTAGCTGAGCTCTGTTGCGCTCTGAGCTGAGCTGCCGCTCTCGGCCATTCCCGCCCGGCCCTGCATAGTAGCTTTGGCAGCCCACTCATCACGAGCCGCACACGGGCCTGCGACGGCATCGCATCCAACTGCCCACCGCCCCTCGCCGACCACGATCATCGTTCCTTTAAACAACTGCGCCGGCCATGGATGAGAACATTGGGCCCCGTCCTTCGGGCTCCCACGCTTCCATGCCGCCCACGACCGGTGCCAACCTGTTGGCAAACTTCATGCCATACGAGCCCATCTCGCGAGCCACATCTCCAGGTATTCCCTACCCAAAGACCGACGAGGATGACAGAAAGCGCTATCGACCGAGGACCTTTGCCTACTTCCAGCAACTCCCGTTCGAGGTCGAAGAGGAAGCCCAGCGCGATGCTGCTTTGCAGGGAATTCTTAAGCAGCTCTACATCGCCATCCGCGCAGAGGATTTCTCTCCAGGCGCGCTTCACTGGACAAAGGAGCTCCAGGGCTGGCTTAATCTCAAGTTTGAGATGACGAGGGAGCTGAGGGCGAAGCTAGCAAAGCTTTACTATTCGCTTGCCCTCGCTCCAGGCTTGGATGCCACAGCCTCGGACCGGTTTTTGCGCATGGTGTTGACTCTGACGAGGTGCGTCTACTTGCCGTTCTACCTTTGCGATCTAGACATTGATTTATTTGCTGCAGAAAAAACCACTACCTCAAACCCGGCGAGGACCTCATTCTCGACTGGAGGCCCCTCTGGAACGAGATCAAAGCATGGGTACTGCCCTCTGAGGTCCCCGCCCACCAGAGCAACCGCAAACGATCAGCCAAGCAGCTGCTCAAGCTGTGTACACATGCGCACACGTATTTCGACCCCGCCGAGCGCCGAGCGATGCTGGAGGAGTTCTTGCCCTTTTTCAGTGTCAATGAGCTCCCCAACGCATTCATTGTCGTAGGCGTCTTGAATGCTCTGCTGCCCAGCAATCCCGCCCCCGTTAGCGAACCTCAGTCCCAACCAAGCGACTTCTTCCCTACCCTCTTCCATCTGTGGTCCGTCATCAATCGATCCAAGGCATTTGATGTCTTCTTCATTGACCTATTCTCCCGTCTTGCACGGGACCATATGCACTGCTCCCATGTCCCTTTCGGCGGCCATGGTATCTTCACAAAAGACCAATCCGACTTGATCTTCACAGCCATTCTCCGGCTCACCCAAATACCTGTTGGGCAGGCCAACTCTCCTTACACACCTTTGGACTACCTTTCTGGTGCGGGTGTATACGTCGAGAAGGACAAGAAGAAATATCCTATCGCGTATATGATCTCTCGTTTGATCGTGAGCTCCATGTCCCCAGCTTGCCTGAAGGAGGAAGATTCCATGATGTCCAGCCTGGAGGGTTTCATGGAGTCTATTGATACCTTCTTCCACCCGTCGAACCAAGGTTCTTGGACCACCATGTTGGGCCAACTCACCTTGTACTTGACTGAAGCGTTTGTTTCACGATGGAATCGCGAGCAAAGCGGCGAACTGGATCTCCCGGAGGATCGTAAAATCAACGATGAGCTGAAGAAGCGCTTCGTTTCGTCGCTCAAGGAGGTTACCTTCATGGGTCTATTTTCCAAGAGTAGCCGTGTGTCGTACTACTACTACAGTGCCCTTCAAGGTCTTGCCTACCTCGAGCCCGATCTGGTCCTGCCTGGTGCCCTTCAGCGGTTCTATCCTAGTCTCCAAGGTCTGGTTGAGGTTCACAGAACAACCTCGAGCTTGAATGGGTTGCAGATGATTGCCAATATCATGTCAAAGCTCAAGGGGTATCGTTGTCATATCACCGCCCTTCTCGCCCTTGCCTTGCCGGGGATCGACGCCAATGACCTCAACAAGACTCAATACACGCTCAATTTCATCCAGAGCGTTGCCTACAGTATTCCGATGGTTCCTTTGGTCAAAGAGGGTAGTCATATACACGACACTACCTTGGCCATGGAATGGGTTCAAGGTGAAATGGACCGCATGGAGCGTGAAGGCCAAAACGTCACGTTTAACTATCGAAATGAGCTCAGCGATGAAGACGAGGCGCATATTCTGAGATCATCGACCACCGGCTTTGGCGAGTTCATCTTGACGCTCCTCGGGAAAGTTTTCACCTTGCTGGAGAACTTGCCGGATGCTAACCAAGTTCGAGGGGGCACCCCTGAGGACAATGTCATCAATGCTCTGCCGGCTGCTTTGTCACCGCTGTTTGCATCGCTGTCCCCTGAGCTCTTCGACATGGCTCTTGAGAAGGTTGCCACCTTTGTCTCTAGCCACGTTGTCCACCAGGCCCGAGATGCCATGGCTTGGATTCTCAATGCGCTGTGCAAAGTTAGTCCCGAGAAGACACTGAAGGTCTTTATCCCAATGCTGGTCGTCAACATCCGCAACGAGATCGACTTCAACAATGCCGCGTCTGATCGAAGCAGCGGAACCGACTACCTGCCGAGGGATCGAGCTCTTGTATGGTACGTGAGCATGCTGGCAATGGCTGTTGTCCATGTCGGGAGCGAAGTTCTGAAATACAAGGATGATCTCCTCGGAATTGCAGAGTACATGCAGGAAAAGTGCCGTGGCCTGCCCACCATCCTGGTCTCGAACTATATTCATCATCTGCTGCTGAACCTGACCCATACTTACCCAATTGACCACGCTTTGTATGAGCCTGAAGTCATCAAGCGTGGCATCGACGTCGATGACTGGGGCAAGACCACTGCTCCGAACGACCTAACCATCCGATGGCACCAGCCTTCACCCGCCGAGATCGATTTTGCCGTTGAACTATTTGCATCGCAGACCAAGTCTGCCAAGGACCAGCTCGAGCTGCTGATGAGCGACAACCCCCCCGTGAGCAGGACCGGAAAGAACAAGGAATGGTCTGACGAAGTTTCCCGTCTGATGCAGCAGATTCGACTCGTCACTTCTGGCATGGCCACTATGTTCGACCCTGAGCGTGCTGCTGGCATCATGACTGGCAACACTGAAGATGATCATGATGTAGCTCGCGAAGAAGATGACGAAATGATGATCGATGAGGACCCCCTTGCTGAGGTTGCCGAGGACGAGGAACTGCGCCCGCAATTCCGCTACAAGGCTGGATATGTCCTCAAATCGAGCGACCCTGCCTACCGCAAGATACATGACCTGCGTGAGGAGTTGGGCCATCTTTTGACCAAGACGCACTCGTTTCTCAACGAAAATCAAGAGGATGATGTGAACTCTTTTACTGCCCTGTATGCTGCCTATCGGACCTGGATTACCGATGTTGGCATCGAACGTTCTGCTCATCCACTGGAGAGACACGTACGACTCTACAAGTCAGACATTGCCGCCTTCAAGATCAAGGGTCTCAGGAAAGTCTATCCCAGACCACTTCTCATCAAACGTGCCGAGGCATACCAGCTCTTGCGCCGAAAACACAATGCTTCATCAAGACAGAAGAGCGAGTTGGACAAGCGACTATTGCTTGACCTTGCTGAATCGAGCCTGTCACTCTATGCAGATGTGCGACGAGTCGCGCAGAGCGCACAGGATTCGTCACTGAAGTCTCTAATCGGCAGTAAACCCCTGGTTATACCTGTCATCCTTGAGAGTTTCAGGAAGGCAATTGAGACCAATGACCATGACCGTATCAAGGGAGGCATGTACACCTTGCTGTTCACGTCCTTGTTGCGGACTCTTCTCAAAGACTGGCGGTTTGCTCCCGAAGCTATGCGGTTGTATATCGAAACGGCAGGCATAGACAAGCCCTCAATTCAGAACCTTGGCTCATCGGCTTTATACACGCTCATTGACTTTGGTAAGCCTTTCGAGCGCATGATTATTGTCAATGATGCTGTTGTGGACACGATCAAACCCGCGGGGGATGTCTCGGCTGCCATTGACACTCGTCACCAATTCATTCTGCAACGTCGAAAGAGGGTGGAGAAGTCCAAGGCCAACCTCGGTTTAGAGTTGACAGAACGTGCAAAGGGCGCCCACTGGAAGATTGCTACGCGATGTGCAATCTTTGCGACAAACTTGTGCCTCCGGTTCCATTCGTTGGCGCCAGCTGAATTTGTTGACCTTGTCGCCCATGGAACGAATGACCCTCACCCAGGCCTGCGGGGCTACTACCTGAATGCTTTCACTTCCGTGTTCACCGCTGTCGACATGCGTGCTGTCTACGGTCACGAGTATCGTAACTACCTCCTGGAAAAGGAGGTTGGTGACAGGAACCGAATCCAAGTCACCGTCGAGAAGGGTGACGCCGACTTTACCAATAATTTCCTCGAATCCTTCAAGCGACCGGAAGATGCTGCATACATGGTGGATGCGGACCACCCTGGCTGGCTTGTTTGGGGGAAGAAATTCACCGCCTACCGCGCAAAGCCTCTTCCCTTTGATTCTTACGATGGGGTGGAAAGTGCACTGCGAGACCAGATGGGCCAGATCTTGAACCGCGAATGGTTGTCTCAGTGCTTCGATTATCTCAAACAAGAACCGCGCGATTCTTCTACGGATAGATTCCGCATGAGCAATGTGTACCTCCTTATGCACGTCTTTGATCTGATGCACTACGGCAAAACAGTGGTGACGTTGGATGACGTGAAGGAGTTGACCAAGGAAGTATTGGGAGATGGCAACGACAAACACCAGCACCGAGCAACAGCAGAGATTTTGGGTGCCTTGCTCGCGGGATCCAGCGACGACCCGCCTGAGATTCGGAACCGCGTTTGGGAGTACGCCGCCCCTCTAATGCTCGGGATTTTTGCGGATGACTTGACCCCGGATAACTTGCAGTACTGGCTCACATGCCTCCACCTCATTCTGGATTCCAAGGACCCCCGACGATCTCATGAGATTGTGGATGCCCTCAAGTCATTCCGACTGGACATGACATCAAACGCCGCGTTCAAAGAATCGTCCAAGGTCCAGTTACTGGAATTCATTGTCGCAGATGGTGGCTGGCACTTTCGACACGAGAAGCCCATCCTTGATGATTTCCTTGCTCATATTGACCACCCTTACAAGGCAGTTCGCGAGGCAATCGGCCGAGTGCTCTCGGTCATCTACAAAACTAGATACCACGAGTCATTTGACAATGTTAGCAAGCTTCTAGACGAAAACAAGGCTGCCTCGTCGATTGGTATCCGGCCGTATCAACCAACAGAGGAGTTCACAGCCACGATCAAG
The DNA here is from genome assembly GCA_013623625.1 of Fusarium setosum. Lineage (NCBI taxonomy): Eukaryota > Fungi > Ascomycota > Sordariomycetes > Hypocreales > Nectriaceae > Fusarium > Fusarium setosum. The sequence goes on along the minus strand of JABFFE010000700.1, from coordinate 21,241 downwards.
GATGTGTTTGACCGCCTAGAGAAATGGCGGCATGAGAGGACACCCGGCCAGCAAACACCAAGCTCGTACACCTCGGGCTCCAAGACGGTGCTGATGTGGCTTGATTGTACACTTTCTTCCCACGAGTGTATCCAGATGGTGCCTTTCTTCCCCACCCCCTTTATGGAGGAGCTGCTGCACATGATGGATGTCAAGGAAGATCCTGAGCTTATGAGACTCGCCTACCACGTTTATCGTCATTTGCCAAACATCCCTTTCCGTGATGGAGAGGATGCGGAATTCATCGACGCGCTCATCCGGATTGGTAAGACGTCGACCAGCTGGCACCAACGGCTGCGTGCCCTGGTCAATATGCAGGTTATTTACTTTAGGCGTATTTTCCTGACGCGAAGCGCTCAAAGGGAAGCACTTTTCACCGCTGTCTCTGACATGTTAGGCGACCCGCAACTAGAGGTGCGTTCATGCGCGTCTACTACGCTGGCGGGCATGATCCGCTGCTCACCTCGCCGCATTCGCGATCCCATGATTGCACACCTCAAGGCTCGCTTTGAGGATGAGCTAGAACGCAACCCAATGCCCAAACGAGGTCGCCATCTTCCTGGCACAGATACTCCGGTTGATGTGCACAAGCAAATCACACGCAGACACGCAGCAGTACTTGGGCTGGGGGCCTTAATTGAGGCGTTCCCTTATGCCACTCCGCCTCCTGAGTGGATGCCCGAGGTACTTGCAACGCTTGCTCGAAGGGCGGCTGCTGACCCTGGCGTGGTGGGCAAAGCGACTAAGACGATCCTTAGTGAATTCAAGAAGACGAGGCAGGATAGCTGGACGGTGGATCAGAAGGTACGTTGAATCCCCGGTGTTTTATCGAGATGTTGATGCTCTGGAGCTTTTGCTAACAAAAGTATACAGTACTTTACCACTGAGCAACTAGAAGATTTGGAGGGAGTCTTGTGGAAGAGCTACTTTGCTTGAGATACGCCGGCCTCAATGAGGGTTCGAGTTCAACCTCGCGACATCTTTAAGGAATCTGTGAATTTCACAAAGGTGTATGGCTCGTCCTAAACAAGGCAGAATGATGAGACGTGTGTAGTAACACATCCCTAGTAGCACGAAGCGAGACTCAATGGGACGAATGCACCGCCTCTGTAATGTTATTGTGGATGGAACCAGGGAGACAGACTTTATAGACCTTGTATACCAGGCAGTAGGCGCCACAACGTAGGATTTCTAGCCCCTGAATCACGCCGGACGCCGGACTTGCCCTGAACGGTGCTTGATGGTCCCGGTGAGCTGGCACAGGCACGATCTGCCTGGTTTGTTACTCTTGATGCCGTCTGCGGGAGTTTCTGATCGGGTCAAAGTGCGGGGCGGGAGCGAGATGATCCACTTGAATGAACGTCTTACGATCGAGTTTGTTGATGGCAGTGTAGGGAGTGAACCGGGTCTCGGACTCTTGTGGCGAAATCTTAGCCGAGTGAATCGATTGATGGTTGGAGGCATGGAGGTGAAGCCAGTAAGTAGTAAAATCACGGTCCTGCTTGTCAGATCCTACTCGTCTGATCCTGCTCGCCTAATCCTTCTCGTGATGGTATGATGGGCTTACGGCGCTGTGTGGCATTGCAGATCATCTTGAATCGTATCCGTGACAACCATGAGGCTGCAAAGTTGACCTGATGCTAATATAGATAGGCACGATGATCTGCCTCGTCGATGGGTTAGGCAAAGTAGATGTGGACTAATCCTTTGTGGAGTGGTCTTGAGGTTGATATCGGGTCTAGTATATGGTCGGCGACTTCCCGAAGAAGTGTAGAACAAGTCTAGAAGATGTGGAAGTGTATTAATGACGTTTGGACTTAGGGCTGCAGGGGGTGAATGGCTCGGACAAAGGCGTATCGCTGAGATGAGCGGAGAGAGGGAGCAGTTGCAGCACAGACTGGGCCAAGATGAGTAGGCGGTGTTGAAGGGACCCCGGGCCTTTGGTTCGGTAACACACGATAGCGCCAGAGATCAACAGATTTAGATCGAAGGGAGTGGGTAAAGTGGATAGAAGAGTAAGGGAGAGGCTCCTCTTTGTTTAAAAACGGTCTGGAGGGAACCCTTGGATGCCATGGATGCTGGAAGTCGCCTCGCGAGGCAGCCGTGCTCTAGCCCAGGCACCGTGGCCCAGCACGTGCTAAGGTTGAGGGAGCCGGGGTAGCGCTAGGCGTGATTGGGTAACAGGTCATACGGGGACGGTTAAGCGCCTGAGCTGTGACGTGAGAGACAGATGGCCCGAAGCGGACTAGCGGGGTAAGCCATGCTGTACATCAGCACAGTTACACTCAGCGGCGTCCATGAAATGGATCCCATGCGAGCGGACCAATGCACCACTCCCAGCGCAGCCTGACCTGTCCAGTCCAGTTCAGTGCAGTTCAGCCTTGAAGACAGCCAAGACAGCCCAGCCCCATGAGCTTTGCTTCATGCAATTTCCCTTTGTCACAAACCGTTCTTAGCAAACCCTCCAAACGAAGAAAGAGCAACATTCCTTGGATGAAACGGTGTCGGCGCTTTGCCGCATGCAAGAAACAGGAAGAACCCATTGGCCAGGGCGCCCGTTTGTCCTTTTGTTTGCTAAGAGTACCACCCTCGGAGGCGGGCGTGAGTGAGGCTAGGCACAAACACCATCGCATCACCACCCACCTCTCGGTCGCCCAGTGATTGTTCCCCGCGCCAGTGCCAACCCAATCACAGGGTTCTACCCCGTGAGCTTTCTTTCTTCGGATCCCGACTCATTCACCGGCTGGACACCGCCCTTAATCAAAGGCATCCGAGGCGCAGCGCCTGGTGCTGCCCTTGCCCTACTCTCTCTCGTCTTTGTGAAGCTCACACTTTAGTCGAGCTGCTTCATCGCCTCTTAATATAAATGGGCGCACTCTGCTCCAGGTCGGGGCTGGTGGATGGAGGAATGGATCACCAGAACCAACTTCAGAACGACTACGACATCGAGCGAAGAAAAGACAACACACACACGGGCTTTATGACTCACCCACTACGACACTTGATGCCTTCAAACAAGCGCGCCCGCCTTGGCGAGCATAGAATGGACGAGGCCGCTGCTGCGCGGAATTACATCCAGGCTCACGATGCTGAGATCGCGGCGCGAAGAACCACTGTTGAAGCAGAGCAACCCTCGGGTACAGGCGACCCTGCGACTCGCGCATCTGATCCTGTAGGAGACTACTTCAAGTTGCGCCAACAGCTTGTGTCCTGCGAAAAGACGCTAGACTTTGATCATACCTGCCGGACAGAGAGCACCCCGGAGGAACGGCGCGCTGATGCTATCATCCAAAGGCTGAAGCGCAAGGATGAGGCAAATATCTACCAGAGAGCTGCACCACGGACAGGGTATGGCGGACAGCAGCACCCTCGGTTTCCTGGCGACCACTTCTTGTCCAACAAGGATCTCATTGACCAAACGGATATCTTTGCAGTCGCACGGCGCATGCCAAAGGGTGGCCACTTGCACATCCATTTCAATGCTTGCTTGGCTCCTCACGTACTGCTCAACATTGCGAAGGATATGGATCGCATGTTCATCACAAGCGACTTGCCCCTCGTTTCAGACAAGGATTGCGTCAACTTTGATCGCTGCGAGATCCAGTTCTCCCTCTTGAGCCCGGAAAAGGAGACTCCTGGCGACTTGTTCTCGGCTTCATACCAACCCCGACAGACGATGGAGTTTAAGAAGTTCCTCGAACGATTTCCTCAATGCTATACAAAACCCACATCTGTCGACGAGTGGTTGCTGGAAAAGCTCATGTTCCATGAGCAGGAGGCGCATAATCACCTGCAGACGGCATCAGGGTAAGATATCTCGGCTTTCTTTCTCTCACCGACTTGAGTCGTCATGGCGCTAACATTATATAGGGCCTGGGAGAAGTTCAACGGACGAACGAGGATGATGAAGGGTCTTTTTAACTACGAAACAGCATACCGAAGATACACGCGGCTTTGCCTGGAGGACTTTATGAAGGACAATATCACTTATGCTGAAATCCGGCCTAACTTTATGACCAGCAATCAGCTTTGGAATGACGACGGTACCAAGCTTATCGACAATAAGGGTATCATGGAGCTCATAATCAGCGAGGTGAAGAACTTCCAGGCGGAAATGACGAAACAAGGCAAATTCTTTGGCGGCCTCAAGGTCATTTACTGCACCCCTCGGTCATTTGCGCCCGAGAAGATCGAGGCTGCTCTTGCGGAATGCCTCGAGTTCAAGAAGGTGTGGCCAGAATGGATCGCAGGTGAGGAAACATTGCAGACTGTAACCGCTTGTGCAAGTCTGGATTGCTTACTATGAGAATAGGTTTTGATCTCGTTGGCGAAGAGTCCAAGGGACGGCCCATTAAGGACTTCGTTCCAGAACTTCTCAAGTTTCAGGAGAACTGCGCGACTGCCGGAGTAGAGATTCCCTTCCTCTTCCACTGCGGCGAGACCTTGGATATGGGAACAGATACAGACGGTAACTTGGTTGATGCGCTCCTCCTCAAGTCGAAGCGCATCGGACATGGTTTCGCGCTCGCCAAGCACCCATACATAATGCAGCGCATGAAGGAGCATGGCGTCTGTCTCGAACTTTGCCCCATCTCCAACGAAATCTTGGGTCTTACACCACGTGTCAGTGGACACACCATGTACCAGCTCTTGGCCAACAACGTGCATTGCACTGTCAGCTCAGACAATGGAACGCTATTCCGGTAAGTAATTGAGAGGGAGAAGTTGCCCGTAGGCCTACTAATACCGATGTCTAGGTCTTCTCTATCTCACGACTTCTATCAGGTCATGGTTGGCAAAGCCGACATGGGGCTCTACGGCTGGAAGCAGCTTGTGCTGTGGAGTCTGGAGCATGCTTGCCTGGGAGAGGCGGAGTACGCCCGCGTGTACTCTCATTGGAAGTCGGAGTGGAAGCAATTCGTTAACTGGGTGATTGAGACGTATGACCATGAGCCCAAGGATGCCTGAACAAGCGCTGATGAGGGCAAGATATGCTGGGACCATGGATAAGAAGACGCCGAGTGACGATTGGCCGGCGCCTCGACCGCTTGTCTCTCGTCTTTGACTTTGGGCTGCGAGAGCTGGGGAGTGTCCAGAGGCAAGGCTACAGCAACGCATTTTGACGGCGGATCCGCCATGAGCGATGGAAGCAAGAAGATGCGGCGGGGGATTACAATAGATAGAAGGCTTAGATCAACGAGGTAAGTACAGAGGTTGAGACAGGCAGAGATGGAGAAAAAGAGGATCAAGGTGCAGGCGACTCGCATGGAACTCAACGATGAAACGAAAGGATACCCTAGAAGACTCTGATTTCTCTGCTACTGTTGACGCTCGCGCGGATTGGATGATTGGGACTATGTGTTTGCAACAAAGAGGACGACGCTGGATATGTTAGAATCAAGTTGTTTTCCCCCTTCTTCTTTTGCGTAACACATCTTCTGAGGCGCATTTTCGAGGCCATCCAAAATCTGGGCTCATCTTCAGCTGGCTTGGTTCAACTCCATGGCAAGCTCACCATCTTATTCGTGGATTGAAAGCGGCTGAGCCTTGATGACGGGCTCAGTGGAGGCGCGGGTTCAACCGCCGTGGCGCAGCTGTTGATCAGAGCAAGATCCACCCAAAACCACCTTCCCCCAATAGGTGGAGCTGAAACCCGTTACTGTCCATTACTTTTATTTCAACAACCAACACCAGCTGCTCATCCTTTCTCCTCTCATGATTTTCTTTTATGGCGTTTGTAGTTTCGAGTTTATTTTCCCTCTAGCTGTTCCTTTATTCTTGCTTGTCTGGCCTAGACAATCGCTCAATCGCACCGCGTTCATCTCACCTCGAAGCGTCCCATCAGCCTCAACCTCATCTTAGACAGCCAAGCCAAGCCAAGCCTGCCGCGCTATCCACATGGCAGAACCCGGTAGCCCAGGCTGGAAATGGTTCCCCAACGTCACAAGCAATTGGTCGCTCGATGTCGTGACGCTTCTCGCCGTCATCGGCGAGTCGTCCATGGCAGAGCATTCCCAGACCATCACGGCCTCTCTGCTCTGTCTCCTTCCTCGACTTATCCCCGCGCCCCAGGCTCTTCTCAAGCCTTCACGCCCAGGCCGGATGCCTGAGACTTTGGCCAAGATGACGGGAGTCTACAGCGGGACCACACTTGACTCTGTCGGCTTCTTTGCTACCATCATCACGCCTCTCGATGCCTTGCAGCCCTTTAGCTTTCGCGTTCTCGAGATCAAGCATACCGACCCAACCCACTTTGGCGATGTTGAGATGCGTTTTCCGTCGCATAACGAGAGCTGGCATCGTCGATTTCTTAACTGGGTCCGACAACGGCGACGACCAAACTCTTCCGCTCGTGACAATGAATCTAATGGCTTTGGACCGCAGAGTAACCGTATCCCTAAGCCTCCTGCGATAAAGGATGGCGGACTTCCTCTCCCAGCATCCGCGAATTCACCAACCCCAGCACGTACAACCACAATTCGTCTCCCAGAGGATACTCTCCCAGGTGATGATCATGCTCATCCAAAGCCGCTCGTACGCCGGCCCACAGCAAAGGAAAAGGTCCAGGACATGCTCGCGAACCCGACATTTGCCAATACCAAAAGACGCCCTGCCGTCCCCGCCAAGCTCTTCTCCCCGATTCATATCCTCTCCGTCCTCTCCTGCCTTCTCAGCATAGCCATTATTGTTTGCGGCATTAAATGGAAGGATGGGAATGCTATCCTGGCCGTATCTCTCATTTCCTTTGCCACAAGTGTTGTTGGCTACGCTTCCTTCTGGCATCCCATTCTCATGAACCGCAAGCATACCAATGAAGTGCCGAGGGGCGATGTTATGATCCGGACGCGCGAAGGTGCCTTCATCCTCATCAAATGCACAGAAGAAGTTGCTCGCGAGCTCTATTCCGGAACTGAGGAGTGCCACTATCATGTTGGAGGCAACACCTACCGAGCCCTTATGGCACTTGGAACGATGCTGCTTATGTTGAGCGTTGTTCTTCTTGGCAATTGCACATGGAACTCGCAGATCTTCATCGGTGGATCGTACATTACCCTCAACGGGCTTTACTGGGGTCTGGGTATGCTTCCCCGGTCCTACTTCTGGGATCTCTCGCGGTATCAATGGCGGGATATCACGCCGACCGATGCTGTAAACGCCGACAAAGTCACCAACGCTGAGGACCAGCGCGAAGGCTACCCAAGTTTTACGCGCACGTTGTGGTATGCGATCCGTGAGACGAAGCGGACAGGTTGGGTCAATCGCAGTGGAGCAGCACCTGGGACTGACCAGTGGAAGAAATGGCTGACAGAAGCCATGGAGAATGCTGCGAAAGGAAATCGAGCCTGGCCGTCTGTGGCTAGGAAAGATGTCATTATGAAGGAAAACCTCAGCGCGGACGAACTATTCGACGAAGCAGCCCAGCACGCGCCGGCGACAGAAGTGCAGACTGCCGCCAAACGGAATCAAGAATGGGACAAAGAAAGCTCGACGTTCTAGGACGGGTCGATTTGCTTGGTCTGGATCTTTCACGATGGCGTAGGGAAGCGGTAGCTGATGCTATGTTGGTTAATGAGTATATGACTTTGGGTTTGATGATTTCTGTACAGATGTCTGGTTTGAGTTTAAGACGGTAGGATCTCATAAACCTATAGCTGGGACCATGGGAGCGTCAAGTTTGTAATCATAAAGGCAGGAATTAGATGGCGTTCTTTTTCGACGGATATGAGTAAACAAAAGAGCAAGGAGACTCGAGTCCCCGAGTTGGGCAACAAGAATAGGATCAGCTCTTGCACTAAATGACCATGGTATTCTTCTATGCCTCTAGCGTGTGACGGTATCGTGTCCCAAACGCCGGCTATCTAAAATAGAAACGCTTTCTGCCCCCCTTTCTTAAGCTTCTCACTTCTTATAACCAAGCTGAGACGCCGGTCTAATCGTCAAAGTAGATACCCTTCTTTTCCGTGATATCGATCGCACCGCCGCGGTAGCTACCCCTCTTCTTCTTGTTCTTCTCCTTGGTGAAGCCCTTGCCCTTGGTCACGACCAGGTCATCGTACGCGCGTTGAGAGTAGGCGATGGGTACGTAGTCGTTTGACGCAAACTTGGGGTTGACTTTGATGTTCTTGGGGATGCGCGAGAAAGGGTCGTTTTGCTTCTTGCGTCCGTTGGTGAGGACTGGGTCCGGGGGCAGGGGCGGGTTTGATGAGTTTGGTTGGAACTCGGGTGACGTCTTGTCCAACGTGACGGAGGAGTCGGACGAATCTTTGACCTCTTTGTTCTTCTTAGTCTTCTTCTTGCCGCCCGAGTTAGAGTCCGAGGAATCGGAGTCGGAGTCGGAAGATGAAGGAGAGTTATCGGAGTCGGGCAGCGGCACGTTGGCGGCAGTCTCGGCCTCTGCCTCGCCATCAGAATCCGAGTCCGAATCAGAGCTGGAGCTTGAGCTCGAGCTGTCGGAGTCAGAGTCTGACTCGGCGTCTTCGTCATCGGAATCGCTGCTCGAGTCGCTATCGCTGGAGCTGGAAGAGCTCGGGTCAGAACTGGAGGACTCGGCCCGCTTCTGCTTCTTGGCTCGGGGCTCGCTGTCGGAATCAGAGTCGTCAGAGCTGGAATCGGATTCGGACGATGAGTCGGAGGAGCTGTCTTCGGCAGGGGCCTTGCGCTTCAGGTTCTTGGCGGGCTTGGACTTGGCGGCTTCGTCTTCACTCTCGCTATCGCTGTCTTCGTCGCTGGAACTGGAGCTGGAGCTGCTGCTTGAGCTCTCGGACGACGAGTCGGCGTCCTTCATGTCCACATCCTCCTCGTCATCGTCGCTGGAGTCATCGCTGGAATCGCTCTCCTCCGAGCTGCTCGACTCCTCCGTAGCCGCCTTCTTCTTGTCAGAACTGCTGCCCTCCTCCCCTTTAGAGGCCTCCCAGGTCTGGAAGACGCTGACGAGCGAAGGGTTGGTTTCGTCGTCCGGAGTGGTTGCCTGCCAGCCCTTCTTCTCCCGTTGCTTCTTGAAAGCGTCGTGGGCGCCCTTGAAGGAGTGGTCAGAGAGGAAGTTCTCTACCAAGTCCATGAGCTGACCTGGCGGAGGCGTAGAGGCGGCATCGTTCTTGGCCGACGCGGCCTTTGCGATCTTCTTGCCCATGGTCGCTGCGGAGGGCTTGACGGGGTTCAAGGGGTTGTTGGAGAATAGCCACGACGGAGGGCCTTGTTTTGAGCTGGACATGTGCCAGGATCACGGAGAGTAGCCTGCGCAATTGCAATGGCAAAGGAATTGGGCGCTGAAAAATCTCTCGAAAGATTTCTTTGAGGCTGGTCGAGAGGTAGCGGATCTGCACACGCCCACCAAAAAAAATTCGGTGGGCTGGTGGATCGGTGAGTGGGACGCATGTGCTTATCGGCGCTGGGAGCCTTATCGCATGGATCCACTTGCTGTTCAGGGATTAGGGGTGCTGCTAAGGCTAGGTTCTTTCTCAGCTGGTCCCTGGCAAGAAGGTAACTCCTGCTAGTAGACATTAGAATAACACTTAATCTTGCACCATATTTCCGCATGTGTCCGAGTATTGCAGTACCAAGAAGACCTAAAGCAGGGCTAAGTTTAGGACAGGGTACTCAGACCACCGGTACCTCGGCGACGGCCAGGACCTCCCAGGTGCCTACATCATCACCTCTCTTGCCTCTTTGAGCTTCGCAAACAAAACAATCTCCAGCTTCTACCTGCATCACGCCATCACTCCTCTTGACGATACGCATCGCAACCGCTACTATCGAATCCCTCTTCTAAAGAATCGAATTGCAACTTCAGACAACCTAGTTTATGAAGGCCGTCCCTTTCAACATTCCTGGCGAGCTGCGATTTTTCAAAGGCAGCTCTGAGGACCTGATGTTCCCGTTAACTCGACCCACGACCGATCAGTAAAACGATAATGAATTCCACGAAACGAAAATTCAACACCCTTCTTCAGGGCCTCGGCACCTCGCATTCGAGATCGAGCGACGATGCTCTTCCACATACCGAGACTGGATCTTCGCCTTCACGCCATGCGACAACAAGCTCTCCCAATTCGACAACACGCGTATCCGGTGCCGATGCCGAGCTACTTCAGAAACGCCGACGACTAGGCCTACCGGAATCCACGGCGCCCGTCCTTGACAGGAAGAGTAGCTTATCAGCCACCATCTCTGCCATTGTGTCCCGACGACCACAAGCCCAGGACCCCAAGAGCGTCAAGCATTCGCCCGCAAAGTATTCCCCGAGCGACCGAGCGGAACTCCTAAGGAGACTTGCCACTTTTCAAGAAATAACGGACTGGACGCCCAAACCAGACAAGGTGAATGAGGTGGAATGGGCCAAGAGGGGATGGGTGTGCCATGGCAAGGAAACAGTCCGATGTCTACTCTGCCACCGAGAGCTGGTTGTCAAGCTTAACCGTAAGATCGTTGATGGCAAGGAGGTTCCTGTGTTGGTAGCGTCTGAGATTGGTACGCCTTGTTTGACTATCGCGACATGATTGCAAGCTGACGTTTTGATAGAAGAGGCTTTGGTCGATAAGTATGCTGATCTTATCGTCACCTCGCACCAGGAAGATTGCCTCTGGCGCAAGCGAGGCTGTGATGGTAGGTCCCCCTCTCTTAAGTAAGATTGACCACGAGCGACTTACCGTGGTTTCTGTAGACTCTCTTCTGCGCCTATCCCTGGCCAACGCGAACTCCGCCCTCAAGGCACTCCGAGAACGTTACGACGAGCTGTTGGCGAGGAAGTCATTTCTACCCTACGAGTTTAACCTGCGCCTGCCAGACGAGTTGAAACTTGACAAAGTTCTTGCCAACTTGCCCTCGGATTTCTTCACCAATCCAGCATCCGCAGGAATTGAATCTCAACCGAACCGAGTTGCCCTGGCCTTGGCTCTGCTTGGGTGGCAGGGACTCAATAATGCCCGCATCGGTGCTGTTCCAAACTCTGCCTCATGTCACACCTGTCTCAGGCGACTTGGGCTTTGGATGTTCAAAAGCAAAGAAGTTTCGGATGAGGGTAAAGTCCTTGTCCCTGCTCCTATGGACTTCCTTGATCCTGCCAGAGAGCATCGTTTCTTCTGTCCTTGGTCCAACTCGGAAACTCAGCGACAGGGCCATTCCCAAAGCCGCCCAGGGCAGGATTTGCCGGGTTGGATGGTGTTGGTGCAGACTCTAGCGAATGAGGCTCACCTGCGGAGTGTTTACGAAGGACGTTCACCCGCGCGGCCACGAACTCAGCGATCAACTGCCGCTCCCTCAACTCCACAGAGGCCAGGAACCGCTGCGTCTGTTGCTACGCCACGAACACTGCCCGCAACTCCGGGGTCGGCAGCTCCTGATGGCTTGGATAATCCCGAAGAAGACGAGAAGGAAAGGGATGCAAAGGACAAGGAACGATGGGCGAGGTTGAGGAGGGTGAAGAGCCTGTTTGAGTCTAAGGGAAGTAGAAAGCTTCGGCATTCTATAAGCCGTTCTATTAGTCGACCGGGAACAGCTCATTCGACAAAATCGGGCGGTGGCCAGAAGGAATAATGACGGCGCGCACGAGACTGTTTAATTATGAGTTTGATGATACCATAATTCAGTAACGGTGGTGGGAAGTTTTGCCGCCACTCTTGAGAATATGACGAACGTTTTCAATTGAGGGCGGATACTCGAGAAAGATGATTGGTAGTCTGCATTGAGAGCCCATGTGTTGGGGATGAGAGCAATGTAGGGTGCTGTCTGTTTGCCGTTGAAGTTGTATCGAGTCCTGAGATAGGATTGGACTTGGCGGTCATGAGCCGGTCAAGTCTTCCAAACGATGTCGTCGAAAGAAACGATTGGCCCGGAGTAGGCCTTTGTCTCGGGCTGTTTCTCAACCCTATCCCGCAATGAATATCCCGCCATTTCCAAGATCGCGAGCCGGACGCCTCCAATCCCACCACCATTGCCCAGACGGCGGGACATGTCCATCTTGGCCGCTGTAGCGTAGATGTCCAGCATGCGGTCGGATCCTTCTCTCCAGTTGACAGCAGCTTGCGTCTCCAACTCTTGCATGATGGCCTGGATCTGAGTGCGCAGGGAGTGGCAGGCATCTTGCCACCTATCGCCGCATTTGTCCGCTTTCGTGATGACGACCAAAGTGCGTGTATTTGACCTGGCTAGCGTCTTGAGCATCCATTTGTCTGTGTCCTGTAGTTTCTTGTCGGCTGGTATGAGGACAACCGCTCCTCGGAGCATCTTCCTAACGTTAAGGTATTTGAGGATGGTTTTCCCCCAATCCGACTGACTCTTGAACCCATACCCCGGGGTGTCCATGAGGATCAGGCTGTGCTTTGGGGGAGCATCTCCCTTGCGAACTAGCTCCCGAGCGATCTTTGGCCGTGGTCCGACTCCATAGGCATTCATAGTGGTCGTCTTTCCTGGCCGGTGGCTCACCTTGGCCACCTCCATACCACCGACGAGTGCGTTCAGGAATGATGACTTTCCGGCGTTGGACGCACCGAGCACGACAATCTCGGGGATATGGTCATTCTGGGCGTGGTGGTAAAAGGATTCGGCAGAGTAGAGGATTCGACTGCCGTGCTCAAAGAACTTTCCCGCTGCAGCTAAAGGGGGTTTGTCCTGCTTGGGAATCTCGACTGGTAGCGATGTGCCTGGTTTATAGCAGATGGACTCATTTTGATACAAAGCCTGCTGGTAACTCTTCATGCCACGCAGTGATGGCCCTGCATGCTTGGTGGGTTTGGTCTTTGGTGTTTTTGGGCTACTGTGATCTGGTGAAAAATCTGGTACATTATTTTTCTGATCTAGGGCCGCAGAATCGCTGTGGTCCTGGACTTCGGATTTGACATCATTGACTGGGGTTGAAGGTTCTTCCAAAGCAGCTGGATTGATGAGCGTCGGAGATCGCTCAGATATGCGAAGATTGGTCCGATGTTGGGGCCGTTGACGTACACCCAATTTAGACGATATCGAGAAGGAAGCCTTTCCTTGAAAATAAAATGAAGGAAGTGTGGAATGGGTGACTCCGGAGACGCGTAGCGGGCGTGATAGCATCATCTCGATGGCTGGCAATGTAGGTCTTCTTTCACGAAGACTCAATCATTGACGAGTTTCTGGCTATGTCGTCCAGCGGCATTCGCCAGAATATAAAAGGAGTGTATATCAGGCGTAGATACTGAAGGAAAAGCAACAATCCATAGTTACCAAGCTTCAGTGACGAGACACTCCAGAGCTGATGGAAAGATTGAGAAGCATCATGACCCAAGGAGGCAAAGGCAGTAGTCACGTGACCCAGATGGAGCATAATTCCGAGATCCACAGCAATGGCCGTGAAGATGGGCCTACAACGATTCCTGTCACGGGTTTTTATTCATGTAAGCCTGATACTTTGGAGCTGGGTCGGGTAGTGAAGCGTTCTGATGATCAAGTTTTGTCAGCTTAACTATTTGACGACACTGGCTGTTTGCCGAAGAGTGGCAATAGAGCCGCCAGCATGACCAGTACCAACCTCACAGAGCTCGACGCCTACGAGCAGCCGTCGGATGAAATGCGAGCAGAGTGGAAGAGCTTTATGCGCCAGGATGCTAAAAGCTTGAATAATGACCCTCGCATCGATGATCCACGCGCCCCTCTGGAGGAATCCGGCTTCCGTACCGTTACCACCCTCTCGAGAGCCCAGATCGCAAGTAGCTTCACTCATTTAGACCCGGATCTCGCCTCACAGGCTGAAGGTGACGTTTCTGTCATCCACCATCCATTGATACCAGGTCTGGCATGCTTCTGCCTGGCAATTAAAGCTTCTCCGACTGACAAGATGATGTAGGTCTCCTCATTCTCCCTTCTCTTTTGCCGCCCACTGTACAGGAGAATCTGCTGGATCGTCTCATCCATCGCGATCTCAGTAACCCGAAACACCAGACAAACCTGCACCTCCACTATGACCTGCCCTACCCGGAAGGCCAAGTCGAAGATGACAAGTCCTTCTTCTCCCTCAGCCCAGACACTGCTGCATCCTTCAACCCAAAAGACCCCAGCGTCCACAAGGCACTCTCCATCAGGCAAGTCCTGCAACGGAAACTGCACTGGGTGACTCTCGGTGGTCAATATGACTGGACAAACCGTATCTATCCCAATGAGGCACCTCCCGAGTTTCCAGACGACATATGCCGTTTCCTGGAGCGGCTCTTCCCTGAGACGGTCGCTCAGGCAGCCATTCTTAACTTCTATACTCCAGGAGACACCATGATGATGCATCGAGATGTTAGTGAGGAGACCGACAAGGGACTCATTAGTCTGAGCTTTGGATGCGATGGCCTGTTCATGATTGCGCCCAATGACTCGCAACCTCATCCGCAAAGCGACGCATCTGGCGAAAAACAGTACTTGCTTTTGAGGCTGAGGTCGGGAGATGCTATTTATATGACTCAAGAATCCAGGTCTGCTTGGCATGGGGTGCCAAAGGTCCTCAAAGGTACATGCCCGAATTACTTGGAGGATTGGCCGGCACGCAACGATGGCAAGTTTGATGCATGGAGGGGATGGATGAAGAGCAAGAGGATCAACCTTAATGTTAGGCAAATGAAAGATTAAACCCATGGCACCACGATACTAGTGGTTTCTCAGATTTATTTCATATGTGTCATCGCTATGTGATCTGTTGCATGCACGTGGAATAGACTACCCTGTCCGCTAAATGCGCTTGACCCCGTCGCCGACCCCGTCCCCTCCAGACGCCAATTCACGCAAAGCCAAAACCTTGGGCATTCTCCAGCGCCATTCCCAGTCGCTCCCTTAGCACCTCTTTATCTCTATATTCTGGTAGGAGAAGTGTCCCATAGCAGGTGTATGCCGTGGGTAAATGTCCTCCGTCCCCTTCCTCTTCGCCGTTCTTCTGAATGATAAACTGGAGGTTCTTCATGCCTCCTACCGGGACGCGGTCCGAGGATGTCACAAACTCTAACAGCCTGCGTTTCATTCTATCATCGTATCTCTTGACGATGGACCAAAAGTCCTTGATGGTGTGATGGGAAGCGTCCCATCCCACGTAGCGCGCGTAACGCTTGAGCTCTGAAATATCGATCTCTTGGATGCCTTCGACCAGCGATTGCAAAGTCGAGGGGCTCAGTAGCGAAAGCGATTTCTTGTCGAGACAAGCGTTGAAACCACGCTCGAACGCACGGTACTGAGGTTGAATAGAGACATCTGTCAGGTATCGAATGTAGTCAACGATATACTCGTCCCGGTTGTCATTGGTTACGAGGGGGGCGTCTTCTGGATTGGCCACATGAGGGGGGGCCACATCCTCTGAGCCTGCGGCTGCCTTTGGCCAAACGGAGGCCTCGTCACTCCTCATTTCCCTCGTGATATTTGAACCAAATGCCGAGACCGAAAATTCGTATGTGCGAGCAAAGATATCCTCAACCAGACCATCTTTTTCGTCCCACTCCAGGAGCGTCGTGAGGCCACTTGCCAGATCTGGCCACCCATCCGCAATGTGGTGGAGCTCCTCGACAGGCTTAGCCAGTAGTTTCCGATACAGGGCTCTTGGAAAAGTGATGGGCAGAGTGAGCCCGTTGTATACAGCCAGCGACATCAGGAGGCCGACAAGTTCGTACTTCCAGTCTTCCGTCAGGGATCCGGGAGCAAACCAGGCCATGCGTGTCCTTTCGTCGACCGTAAAGGCTCCGTATACAGGATCGAGACATTCGGCGATGGCTAGTCGAAAAAACTCTTGCTGGACGCCGCCCGAGTCGAAACCTTCCTCACCACCGTCCTCTCCTAGATGCACCTTCAAAGGACGTAGAAGCTCCCTCTCCTCACGCCTCCAGAGCTGATCAAAGGCATCTCTGGAAACATTCTCTCGGCCAATTTCGAGAATCAAGTATTTTGCAGAGGCTGTTCGCAAGAGGTCCTGCAGCACCATTTTATGGTGTGGGTTGGTGATTAGACTGCCAGGGTCGACAATGGCACTCATCCGGGTTTTAAGGGAGCTCGACTCCTCGAACATGCGGCTCATTCGAGCAAAATTGATCGAACGGAAAAAGGAAACCAGGGTTTCAGGGCTGAATATGTAGGGGTAGTCGAGAATATGTCGTTTCCAGCGAGTCGAGTTGAAGGACAGCCAATCTACAGGCATGTCAACCAAGTCTAATCTGTCAGAGAGGTAATCAACTCGGAATTGGATGTCGCCGAGAAGAAGGAGGTTCCTATTGGCGTCTGGTTCTGGTGTTAATATGATAGTTGTCCTCCAAAGCTCATGACCGGCTGGGGGCAGCACACTTACGCATGGTTTCGATGAACGACAATGCACCCCCAAAAGGACTATTCATAGCAAAATCAGGCTTGCCATCCCACTCATTGAAGAGAATGGTACGTGCCCAATCCAAAAGAACCGTAGGAACACGTGTTTCGTGCAGGAGGCGCTCAGACTGCGTGAATTCAAGGACCGAGGCGGAACCTGTGCTGATAAAGTCAAGCTGGTCTACCAGAGGCTGTAAGATATCAAGCTCTGCGTCGTTGACATGTGGGCGAGCTGTTGAGCCTGCCATATCTGCAAAACATCGCCTGGCCGTTATCGCACAAAACAGTCGTCGAGCGAGTCTGATAGCAAGGTCGTTTGAGAAAGCATCATCGTAATCTAGACAACGGGAGGAGGGTTGTCGGGCCACTGCACTCCCACCAGCAAGTGTCAAGCCGTTGGAGCGAATGCGTGACATTTCATACAAGGTCCTCGAATCTGGGACAGCGGGAGCGGCAGCAACTAAAGCGTGCATGCAGATGGACATCAGGAGCCCTGCATCATTGCTCGAGAGTTTGGTACCCTTCTTTTGGCTTTTGTTGCCGCTGATCTCAAGATCCCTGCGCAAGTCTTCTGGGGGAACAAAGAGACGCCCCGCGGCTAACCAGAGGCTATGAAAGATAAGGCTTGACGCGACACCATTCATGCGATAGAGGCAATACCACAACGTCTGCGAATCGTACAGTTTTCCATCGCACGTGAAAGACTGCACTACGGCTTGCGGATCCATCAGCACACTAAACAGCGTCTGCTCATTGAAGGCTTTCCACTGTTTCTTGGAGATGGCCGTAGACGACGACGATCGACGATTGAAGGTTCTTCGTGTATTTATTGGCCGAGGATACGAAGCACTGGCGTCCCGAGGCGAAGCAGGATGGTTTTCAGAGGTTCCATCTTCCTCATACACATCACAAATGAAGTTTATGAGGTCAACATCGAGTCGCGAAAGAGCTTGCGGCAAGGTGCTGTTCAACCAAGGGGATGGAGCCTCTATATTCCCGTCGCCGGGATTTCTGGTTTGCACGGCGTGAGTATCATGGGCGGGATGACGACCCAAGGTACCAATCCTGTCCGGTACACGCTGTTCACATGGCTCATCCGGTGAAGTTGAAGGCGAATCTGTTGCTACCAGAGGTTGGGCATTAGGTTTGGTAACATTTTCGTAAAATGCTGGCTTCGCTGGAACCTCCGGGATTCCTCGAGCCGATGTGGTGATATTACTCTTGGGTCGCGTGGGTTTATCATGGAGAAGGCTGCTCACTCTAGGAGACAAGATGGCCGATTTGGTGTCATCTTTCCCCCCAACAGAGTTGCTGGGCTCGTATGACGTCTTTCTAGCTTTTGGGGATGCGGTATTCCACGATTTCGATAGTGAGCTGTGTCCAGGTTTGGCGCTTATCGTGGATGGTGAGGGATCATTCGAGTCGATTTCTGGGTTTTGCTCGCTCATAGTTCGCGTACTGTTGCTCTTCGTATTCGATTCATCGAGAGCTGCAGCATCCTGGTTCTCTGGACGTGGTGCCAAGTTTTCCTTGTCGGGGGGGCCCTGAGGGACATCAAAGTCGATGACTCGCTTTTGCTGCGGTTGTCCTCCAAGATCGTTGATTTGTTGAGACATAGCCGCCACGCCCCGCGGCGTTAGCCATTCGAGCATTTTGAAGGTCACTGTTCCAAAAAGATTTGCTGCGAAGGATCGGTGATCTTTGCTCACAGGTCCCTCGACAACACGGATATTGGGGCTTGCGTTGCTCCGACCGGAAGCAGGAGAGTCTGTAGTATTTGTATTTGTCTTGTGATCGCTGCGAACTTGACATGTCGAACTGTTCCCAGAAGCATGCGCCGTTCTCTGAAAAGAGGAGGAACGTGCCCGTTGACCAGTATATGATTTATCCTTCCGCGCGCCCTGCGATGTTTTGAGACCGGGTCTCTTGGAGTCGGGGTGTGGCGGCGAAGGCGGTCGCGTAGAGAAGATCAAGGTGCCTAGGGCTGCAGGTGGCTCCTTCAACTTGCGGAGGAAAGGGCAGAGTCCATTCTCAGGATTGTCCTGGCTAGCCAGGTAAACGGCCAATGTTCTCGCGCTAGTCGTGTTGTACCTTCGAATGGGGGCTTTGCCCGCTAAGCGGCGGCGACATGTGAAGCACGTGGGTGTAGCGCAATTGACGTTCTCGCAGCCGGATCGCAGTTGAAGGGCATATCTGTTTGGAGCAGGTCAGCGCCGGCTTGGGAGTTATCGACTGCGGATCTCAGGCAAACCTCTCAACTAATAGCTGAAAGTCGTGGCGGCGGCTGGCCCGATGAATTGCGTAAACGCGCGTAGGGTTCTCGATGTTTTGAATATGTGCTTCAAGTTCAGGTGGAGCGTCGGAGGGAAGACGGGCGAAAGGCGCTTCTTGCCACAAGCCGGCTAAGAGATCAAAGTCCGTGGCCGGCTCGATGGAGGAGGCCCGCGGGCGAGAAATCTCGGGCGTCATGACATGAGAGGTTGCCGTGGCGCCGCGAGAGGCGACCCGGAGTAATGCTGTGAGAAGGTTGTTATAAGGGGTTTCCGCTCAGCTTATCATTCCATTAGTCAAGAGATAGATCAGTCTTGTCGGGGTTCGAGTATCGGGGAGAATCAGGAGTCGTGATTGGGTCGTTAGTATATATCGGTTCGTCGTAAAGTAGCCGCGTTCGTTGAACTTTGAAAGGTGGTGATGAGGATTGAAGACGATGTTCGTGGAAGCTGATGGTTAGCCTCGCAGAGCAGCAATCCAGCTTGGGGATTATGCGCCACTTCCCGTGCAGCTGCTATGACGGGAGACCCGCTATCTGCTGGCGGACGTTGCAGCGCGCGTACCTACCAGCAGCTGCTGACACCCAGTAGCTTCCTAATTGGGGATTTTAGCGGGCCGACTCAGTTTTCCGACAATGACTCAGCGGTCACTGGTGGGAATGGACTTGGAGGGGCAAGAGGGCAAAAAAAGTCAGTTATCTGGGCAATAACCTTTCTTGTGTGACGTTATCAGTCAAGCCCCGCCAAATCCCACCAACTTGCCTTTGGAATTTCCCACCTGCAACCGTCTCTCAGCGAGTCCAAAATCCTGGATACCGTTACAGGTTTGCAGCGTTCTAGCCCGACTACTCCCTCCAGTATCTATCTTGCGTACAATCAGTCTTGCTGTTGTCGCCCCCTCGTATCTCACCATGGCGAGCGTGCAGGCCTCTGGTGCGGCCGCCACATCGGCCTCGCATCCATACACCTGCAACACTTGTCAGGTTGCGTATCGAAATATCGATTTGCAGAAAGGGCATATGAAGAGCGACTGGCAGTAAGTGGTGCTGCTCTTGTTGGCGCCGATGGCATTTGCTGATCACTTCGCTAGCCGCTATAACCTCAAGCGTAGAGTCGCCTCCTTGCCCCCCATCTCCGCTGATGTCTTCACGGAGAAGGTTCTTCAAGCTAGGGCCGCCTCAACTGCCGAAGCCGACAAAGCTTACTTCGAGCGCGCCTGCGACGTCTGCCAGAAGACATATTACAGCGAGAATGCATTTCAGAATCACTTGTCAAGCCAGAAGCACAGGGCAAAGGAAGCAACTAGCGTTCAAGTCCCAGGTCGAGCCGACGACGAGACGACCTCTGTCGTCAGCTCTACTTTCTCTCTTGGAGAACCGGTCGCCGTCGAACGAAGCGAGGTCGACTCGGATGCCGAAGAAGAGTTCAACCATGTTGTTGAAGGTCTTCAAAAGGCACGCATTGCTGAGCAGAGGCCCTCCCCCGTCAAGCGGCCTTCCAATCCCCGGCCGTCAGCCCAAGACCATGCAGATGAAGATGCAGATGCAACTCGGGCTTCTGGTTCAACAACACCCGTTCCGTCCGTGCAAGAACCCGCGTGGACGTTGGAATCGTGTCTGTTTTGCAACTACTCGTCTCCCTCTGTTCCGCTCAACACGCAGCACATGGAAAGGTTCCATGGCATGTTCATCCCGGAGAAGAAGTACCTCGTCGATCTGGACGGCTTACTCAAGCAGCTGCAAGAGAAAATACGCCAACACCAGTGCTTATACTGTGACAAAGTCAAGACCACAGTTTTCGGCATCCAAACTCATATGCGCGACAAAGGTCACTGCAAGATACCTTATAGTACTGAAGATGAGCAGCTTGAGATCGGCGATTACTATGACTTCAGAAGCACCTACTCCGACGATGGAGAGTTGAGCGACAATGGATCTGTTGTTGATGAAACGAGTGGAGGTGCCAAGCTTGGAGCGCGACGTGCATCCAAGGTTACTGGAGAAGACGGAGGAGAGATTGAGGATGAAGGAGATGCGGATGGCTGGGAGACAGACAGTTCGGCGTCATCATTGGACTCTGCTGATCTCACTGCCGTGCCTGCCGAAGGACATATCCATCAATTTGAGCGCTTAGACAAACATCCCCATCATTCCCGACATGACGCACGGCAGCGCCACCAGGCTGATGGTTGGCATTCGCATGCGCACAAACCTACACGCGCTGTGTTCTACGATGACTACGAGCTGCACCTTCCTTCTGGCAAGTCGGTGGGCCATCGCTCATTCAATCGGTATTTCCGTCAGAATTTGCACAACCACCCGTCGGCTGAAGAACGGGCGGAACGGTTGGCTATTGAGGATGCTGAGCGTGAACAGGAGGGCTCAGCTTCTGATAGCCAGCTGGTTCATGTGAATGGCAGGTCTCAAGAGATGGTGCCCCGTGGCATGGCGGGCATGTCTGGCGTTACAGAACAGCACAAGCGAGGAGCTCGTAGGGCAGAAGAACGAGGACGGAGCCTGGAACAGTTTCACACGAAGAGAAATGACTGGGCGTATGGGAAGAAGCTAAATAACCACAAGAACTACTATTACCGCGAGAAGGGCGGCGGCTAGAGTAAATAACTTAAGGATAGTAAAATATATTAA
>JABFFE010000699.1:0-15292 GCA_013623625.1 Fusarium setosum | reverse complement strand
GCTGGTCAGTCCTGTGTCGACGAGGCGGTCGCCGGTTTACTCACAAACGTTGTATTCAGATCATCGTCGAACCACCCGGTCACGGCGACCGGCGACGCTGCCCTCGGGCGGGTAGTGAGATTGAACTTGTAAGGCTCATCGGTCGGAAAGATGGGCGCGCCTTCGCTATTGCAGGCGCTATGTAGGAGGTCGCCAGACGCGGGATCTTGGAACGCAAAGTGTGGTGTGAGAACGTCGTGCGTCCATGTCGACCAGCCCGATATGGCTGAGGCTGGGACTGGGGCAGCCAGCAGGAGAAGGCCCAGCACGGAGTCAGTAACGGAGACGGGGCGAGGCATGTCGGACGACCGCTATCTGGGATTATCGCGGGATGCGTCCATCAAGAGTGTCGAGGGGAGTGGGAAGATCGTCAGCCGGTAGAAAGTGACGGCGGCGGGACGAAGGAGAATGCGGAGAGAGAATGACTGCGGCTGCGACTGAGCACAAAGCAACTCGCAACACAGAGAGGATCAAGAAGGCGGCCCGCAGCAGCAAGTGAGATACTGTGGCATCAGATTAAGAGCAAAGGCGGGCTCACTCCCAGCCAGACTCTTGGCGGGACAATGGCTGCTGGCGCTCATCGTAGCATTCAGCTGGCTGCCGCTGCCCGGCTGCCGAGCCCGACCAACGAGGAAGAGCCTATCACAATCAAGTCTCAAGAAAGAGGGTGGCATCAATTATCCCTACGTGAGCCATACGAAACAGTCTCAGTGCGGCACAAGTCCACGGCGAGGGCTCGAAGTGAGCGCCCTGCTTTCGTGTGGGCGTAAGCACCAGTGCCATTGGTGGGCACTGCATATATTGAGCCACACAGCCTGGAGATTGGCTCTACGAACTGTCGATTCGCCCCAGCTGCCTCGAGAGTTGAAGCCACATTCGGTCTTCAGCCCGTAAGGATCCGCCCACTAGGCCCCTGAAATCTCAAGATCCTTGACAACACCTTTCCAGTTCCAGACATGTCATCCGTTGGCGGGACTTTGGTCTGCAGGGCTTAAAAGTAGGCTTAAAGGCTTTAGGCTTTTAGCATGGACGGGATGAACAAACCACGGTTCAGCCTTATGGCGAGGGCCGAGAGTCAATTCCCTGGAATGTTCAATGTGTCAAACAACGCCATGAGTCTGAGGCGTCAGGACAGCCGAAGCAACGGCCCCGGCTCTACGAGTGAAGCGAAGAAGCAAATCCCAGATTCCCCATCACCCGACGTCCCGCCCGAAGTCAAAAGACCCCTGTCGCTTTCGCAAATTAGGCTTACTTAGTAAGTTCGGGGCAGGTCGGTTGGGGGCCAAATCTCCCCGTGCATAAATACAACGATGCTATGGAACGCAGACCATGGCGGCCCGCGGGAGGACGAACCAGGCGACTCCTTTCAGTGTCGAGGATCAGCGGTACGGCAGGATTCTAGGGTCTGGATTGCGGCAAACTCGTCACCAGGAACGTGCGACCCGTTTTGAACGCAACCAGGGCCATCGGCTAACTGTCGGGCGTGATTTATGCAGGGCGTAATTCAGCCTATCAATTAGAAGAAAGTCACGGGAGTACTGTACGTATACGGAGCAGACGAGTCTGCATGTGTCGCCCAGAAAATAACTCCAAAGCCGGCACGAGCCCTGCAAGACCATACATACCCTTGTCCTGGTGAGCCATCCTGAGGTCGTAATTCCTTATCAAAAAGGGAAATAACCGCAGCAAGCCGCTGGAACATGGAGCGGCCCATCCGATAAGATCGTGTTCCTAGCCATATTCCAACAGAATAATAGAACGCTGGGCCGATCGGAGGTTCCAGACACAAATCGCGCGCAGGGGCGTCGGTTACCAGGCTAGGTTAGTCCAGCCAACAGGATGAAAATGTTTATCTTATCAAATAGATCGGATTTAATGAGACCTCTTCTGCCGTGGACGTTGGCACTAACAAAGTTACTAGTCACGGCTCAAGGGTAGCTTATTCGCTTCGCCATTTGGGCCGGCTCAACAACTCGACATCTACGGCAGCATACCTAAGCTGGGACAATGAATGCTCAAGAATGTAGTACATCATTACCAGTGCTTCTCGCTATGTCCTCCTATGTTCAGAGAAACATTGTCCAACCTGTGCATAAGCATTGTCTTCGAAAACTGGCCTCCACTAAATTCCCACAAGCACCCCCATATCCCGCCTCGAGACATCGGCCCAGCCAACGGTCAATATCATAACTCGGCCACCTCAATTGAATGAGATAGTCCAGCTGACAAGCATCTCCGTTTTGAATTAGATCTGGACCATCTCCCAGTGGCGCACGCTCCTCAACGAAGGAATCATCCGTTGTATGGCACCTCTTGACTGGAATTGCGCATGGTTGATTTGTTGACGGTCTTATACGCATGAGTGTTTGCTGCTGCTTCAAGCCATGAACAAGCCATGCCTAGACTAACATTAAAGCATCCTATCACCACAGATGAATATTGCACAAGGCCATACTATGTAAAGATAGAAAGGCGAACCGATACTTTGAACATCCCACAACATGTTTTCCTAACCATTATTCCATACTACGAAACCACCACGCCATCCGTTGGCGCGAGCTCATTAAAAGTTTAAGAAGAAACGAATCTAGACTTCATGTTTACGGTTGGCCTGTAATTGACATGCAATCTCCAGATACAACCCAAACGTGGAGAGTTAGTTCTCCGATGGAGATTCCTCCGACTCGATCTCGGATTCCTCTAACGGACCGTAACGGACCTGTCTTCAATGCAATGTTAGCAAGACAATTAGTGAAACATGATAGAAGCATCTGGTTACCTCTTTTTGGAGGTTACGATCGGGCCTTTAAAAAAACTTTCGCCCTGTCTAGGGCCCGGATGAAACCAGTCACCAGCACCTCTCCTCCAGATCTGAATGCCTTCATGTTCCGCAATCCCCGGGACATATCCGTCTTCAGGCTCCGTCTCTTCATCCAGAGGTGTGCTCACCACAACCGACTTTGGCTTGCCGATAGACGACAGGTACTTCATCAAGGATTTCACCGGGAGCTGGTTGAAGGTGGTGCCAGCTCCGACGGTGGAAAATATCCCGCCCTCCCTCCGAGCAGCAATCCAAATCTTGACGCTCCGCAAACTCTCAAAATTGCCAAGGTGCAACCAGTGGAAATCGAAAGGATCGTGAGGATCTGAGCTGTGCACCGGCTCCAAATCGACTGTGTGCGTGAAGATCTGGTTGTAATCCTTCCAGTCGTCGTTCACCACCGAGCACATCAAGTGCAGCTGGAAGTCCAGAAATAGCGACGCCTCGAAGTGGAGGGCGTACTTGAGGAAAGCCCGGAGCTTTAGGGCAATCAAGCCCTTGTACATTGAAGAGAGTTGGCCTGGCTGGCAAGGGCCAACAAAAGCCTGCAGAGCCAACATGTCTGTGAAGACGAATGTCGTGGACTGGTATAGATATCTGAGGCATTCCTCGGATCTACAACACTTAGCAAGAGCGACTCTTTCGCTTCTGGCTATACTCACATGAATCGGCACGATAGCAGCATTGGCAAGTAAACGTTGCGGTCTGGGTTGCCATGGCCTCCGCTCCGCTCCAACTTCTTGTCGCACCAGCATTCCACTATCGATGTACTATGATAGTATCGCAACTCGTCCCCAACCACGTCGTCAACTCGCTCGCCACATTTCCAGTGGTTCATCCAGCAGCTCTCCAGGCGCTTGTGATGGGTATCGTCGTAGAGGACTTCTCCCGGACGAACATGGCGTTCGTGACACAGGGCTCCAGCCTCATCTTGTAGGTCATCTTTCACCTGGAACTCGGCAATACAAGGCTCACGGCACAAATGTGACTTTGACTCGTCGTCTTGATTCATGTGCCAGACAACATGTTGGCGAGAAGTCCACAAGGGCCACAGTTCTTTGTAGATGGCCTCTCGGATGTCGTACGGCAAGCGAGCGATAAAGGTGGACTGTGTTTGGGGATTGGCAGCCATGATGACCGATGATTTGCAAAGCAGAGCGAGATTATGCACAGCAGTTGAAGATGGAAGAAAAATGGTCTTAAACCGGTTTGTTGATCAACCCATTTGAAACTGCTCCTGACTGCGGGCTTACGGACAGGGTTTGAGTGAGGCTGATTGCCAGGCATAATCAACGCGCTGTATACCCCTGTCGGATCTTGGCGTCTCCGCAAAACAACCTGACAAGGCACACTGAGATGATGATGGTATCTTTTTTTTTTAGCATCTTGATTGCACCACCCAATGGGGTGCCCCTGATGTGAGTGTCGCTAGGTTGGTTCTACGTCATGGAGCTCAAGACCACGCAGCTTGCGTACTTTGAAGCCGGACTGCGAGAAATGGCTGATACACTTGCACTGTGGCTCATTCAAAAGAGAGCTAAATTATATGGTTCAGTACTTGTCGGAGCGTACACAAGAGCCACAAAACCACTAACTATAATATGGCATTTGGTGCCTTCAAAGGAAAGCAACAAGTGGACTAAAACCACCCCAGGAACTGATTACAGCTTGTAGCATTGCTATTCTAGGCGCCAACAAGCGCGATGAGTTGATTCTCCGACCGGTCATGACCAAGGCACGAAGTTGGAGGTGCAGCCGAAGTGGCAGGCCTAGCAGCAGTGATTCATCCTCTCTCTGCTGACTTTATCCTCGCGACCGTCTCTTCAGCAAGTTGCATCTTCCACCTGGTCAACTCGCCCGGTAGTCTGAAGGATGTAAGGTACGACCGCAATTGGATTGTATAGCTATCCCAGCTTTCACCAATCATTCCCCATTCAACACAACAATCCAGCCTTCAGATCGTCGCATTATCTTTATAGTCGAGCGTAAAACCCCCCCTGAACCCTCTTAGCCAGGCTTGATCTCTTGATGTCTTTGAGGTTCTGACACCCAGCAAGAGCCATGGTATGCCGAAACTCGGATTCGAGGATATTCAAAGCCTTGGAAACTCCCGCCTCTCCACTAACAGCTAGCCCCCATAGAGGAACTCGGCCAATCATGACTCCGTCTGCCCCCAAGGCCAGGGCCTTGAAAATATCGCTCCCTTTCCGAATACCTCCATCGAGCCAGACTTGGATGCTTCTGTCTACCGCTTTGGCTGCCTCGACGCATTCGGGCAGGGAATCGAGGGTCGGTAAAGCAGATTCCAACTGCCTGCCGCCGTGGTTGGATATGATGATGCCGGAGATGTTTGCGGGTGACTTGACTGCAAGTTCGACGTCCTCGGCTGCAGTGATGCCCTTGAGCCAGATTTCCAGGTTCGTGATGGAGCGAAGCCATAACAAGGTCTCGGTCCACGTAATTGAATCGTCTGGTTACTGTCAGAGTCATTCGCAACATCGTGACGATCGGATACTCACCGTTGATGTTGGATTCTGTCTGTGCAGCTGCTTCTTCTTTGGAGACTTTGACCTTCAAAGGGCTGACTTTTTCTAACCCAAAATTAGGGAGACTCAAGTGAGAAGGCATTTTGAAGTCGTTTCTTGTCATGTTATACCGGTTGCCAAGCTTGGGGGTGTCGCATGTTAGTAGAAGCGCCTTGTAACCAGCCTGCTCAGCCCGCTTGACCAGGTTTTCTGTCGTCTTTCTATTCTTGAAGACGTATAACTGGAGCATGTACACACTGTGTCCAATCTCATCTCCTGCGGCCTTGATGTCTTCCAGCGATGTTGTAGCGAAGGTTGAAACGCCCATGAAAACACCTGCTTTTGTCGCTGCTCGAGCTGTACCTCGCTCCCCATCCTCGTGAGCCATGCATTGCATGCCCGAGGGGGCGATTGCTAGCGGAAATGACATGGTCGATCCGAATGCTTGCTTGGTTGTTTCGACTTTGGAGACATCTCTGAGAATCCTGGGTCGGATCTTGTATCTTTCAAAAGCAGAAATGTTCTCTGCCAAGGCAATACCATCTTCTGATCCTTCATTGAAGTACTCTAAGCCAGAATCAGTGGCAATACCTTGTTAGGCTGAGGGTACGCGTACCTCGTACTGATTTGCCCAAGATAGCTGATGCGGCCTTCTCGAGGTCATTGATGCAAAGAACATCAGAGAGAGCCATGATTAAACAAGGTCACCAGGGTATGCTGATCATGTGAGTAGCTGCTGTCGGTGTTCGGCGTATCGCTTTTTTACTTGGCGATGGAACGTCGCTTCGATCGAGTTCGGGGCGACAATACCCCGAAGTGAGGGGAACTCGATCGGCATTAAGCCCGCAACGCGCAAGATGGAGCTTGCGGCCGGGGCATCTTTACCCCGTACCTGGGGCTATGACGAAGCAGATTTGATCCGCAACCGGAGATGTCCCCCCATGTACAGCTCTGGCCCGAAAGGTTCCATTTTGAAGGGTCCTTTAATACGCAGCCCAGTTGAAAGGTTACGGCGAGGGTCCATATTCGATGGTCGAAAGGGCCTCCTATCAGCCGTCGTCTCTACCATTGACCTTACTCCCTGTGATTTGGCTCGAAACCACTTGAATGAACTGGTCTATAGGCCCATCGGCGACGTAGCGAAGGAGAGACTGGAGTTTGCAGTGTCTAGCATATCGGTATTTCATTAGGATATGCGAAACTTGACGGGGGAAGAAATGCTGATATCGTGTGAATCGACGGCACAAGGTCGGTGGATTAAGCTCCTGAAAGCCCGAATTATGACTGCGACATATGCTAGTTCGAAGCAATGCGTTTCTGAGATGGGTGTTTAGAAGATTAACGGCTCGGAGATGCCGGGGTTTGGCTTAAAGCCCAGCCTGAGTGCACGCCTGGTGCCGTCGGACCGTCGTTTCTCGCTATTCCCGGGAGTCCTCTGCCATCGGCTCTAGCTCTACGAGGCGGCTTGGTAGTTCGGAACAGAGTAGATAGCCGGTTAATAACTAAGGGCTTTCCAGTGTGAGGTTTACGCTCATCGACTAAAACCGACTCGGTGATTTGGGTAAGCCACTGTCTTCCGCTGCGACGAACTGTCGCCTGTTCCGGGTGAGGTCAACTCCATTTTCTTACCTGAGACTTGGCCAAGGGTATCTTTTTGGGGTTTCTCTCCCTTGCTAATCCCATACTGCTGTTTGTCTCCCGATATCTGCAGGGTACCGGATGAACAAGAAAATAAAACGTAGTACAAGGGGGACTCAGGCAAGTATGATGAGACAGCCGAGTGTGGTAGCTATATGAGAAGCCGAGACAGCGCTTACTGTGTCCTTTGTGCTACGGATCAACCATGTTGGATCATTTAAGCATATTGTTTTAATTAAACACAGTTTTCAGATAGTCTCCAGCAGGCTTTTTGGCCCGCGCTTGTCTTGCACCTCCGCTTCGGACTCTTTTCCGGTTCCGCCTTGTTCTCCGACAAAGTTTTCCGATCCTTGCGAGGACGTCATTAGCGTCGAGTGAGGCACTAGGCGGTGTAACGTTGTCTCATCACGAACAATTAATGACTCGGATGGTCATTTTGAAGAAATGGGCTGGTAATGAAAATTGGCTACACTTGGTTTACGATACTCGACACAGCCACTGTACATGTACGACGTGAGTGACACAACTGGTAGGACGCCACGCAAGGTCTAAAACACTAGTTCCTAATGTCCCCCGCACTTTGAGCCCAGGTCCAGCATCATACGATGGACCCAGTTACCCCGGGTTCGTGATAATTAACCTTTGTTAAACACGCAAGTCTCGGACCGGCAGTTGTTTATGGAAGCTCTGATACCCTTGCATTGACTTGAAAGGGATCGACAAACAAGATGCCAGCCACCCGCCCCTCAAGTAAAGACAGTGTACCACCGCAGCGGGGTCAACAAGACGCTGGATATAAAGATCATCCAAAGCCCGGACCCGGCGGCTCAGAAGAGTCCCAAGCAGAGCCGAGACCGGGTTTCTTCTCCTCTACAATCATGGCCATTTCAGTGCTCGCCCTCGGTGTCCTTGCCCCGCTGGCCCTGGGCGTCTTTCGCCATGTTGATGCCAAGGCCGCTGTGAGACCCTTGCCAGACACGGCTCAAATAATTGATCAGAAGAGTTTCAATGTCTTGGAATACGTCACACCCCCAAGCAAGGCCAATGCTACAGCAAGTTCCTACTGAGCGCCATATCCCATATTCTTAGCTAATTTCTTGATGAGTTCAAGTTTGTTTGGCCGGGCGTCACGCTTAAATCCCTCAAAGACAAGCCCTTTCACGTCTATGACCCCGAATTTTACGACGTTATTGGGAATGATCCCTCGCTGACTTTGATTGCCACTTCTCCTAAAGATCCCATTTTCCACGAAGCTGTGGTCTGGTCAGTGCTGCTTTTCAAGCTTGTGGAGTAGCCAGTCTGATCTGCTATACTAGGTATCCTCCTACTGAGGAAGTATTTTTCGTGCAGAATGCTGGCGATCCTGACGCTGGGACTGGCCTGAAGAAGTCGTCGGTCGTTCAAAAAATATCTCTTGCCGAGGCTGAGGCTTTGAGAAATGGCACCCACACGGCGAGCGAAGTCAAGGTGACGGTTGTGGACTCCGATCCGCAAGTCATCAACCCTAATGGTAGATCAAACGAGATCTTACCTGTAGTGCATGCTAACTTGTTGTAGGTGGCACAAACTACAAGGGCCAGATCCTCTTTACTGGTGAAGGCCAGGGAGAAAAGATCCCCTCGACACTGTACCTCATGAACCCCGTGAAACCTTACAACACTACCGGTACGCCGTTGTCTCCCGACTGGCCATAGACTATAACTGACTAACACCCTCAGCCCTCGTCAATAACTACTTTGGTAGACAGTTCAACTCGCTCAACGATGTCACTGTTAACCCTCGCAACGGCGACATCTATTTCACCGACACCATGTACGGCTATTGGCAGTACTTCCGGCCCGAACCTGGATTTCCGAACCAAGTCTACCGTTTCAACGAGGAAACAGGTGCTCTGTCAGTGGTTGCTGACGGTTTCAACTCTTGCAACGGTGAGTATCATCGACGAAGAGGAGACACTAGGGAATCTATTATTGACGAAGTGTGCCAGGTCTCACCTTTTCTCCGGATGGAACCTATGCCTATGTCACAGATACAGGCGTGAGTCACGGCTTATTTGACAAAAACTTTACACGACCTGCCTCGGTGTAAGTGCTGTCGGAGGATTGTCCCTTGTTGAATACATCTAGCGTGGAGACTCACCACCGAGAATAGCTACCGCTTCGACGTCAAGGAAGACGGCACGTGGGAGAATCGCAAGACATTTGCTTATGTCGCTTCAGGTCTACCTGATGGTGAGTTCTCACGTTTGAACTGGACAAGATGTTTACTCGTTCCCTTCTTACTGGCTTCCGAGCGGATTATAACTGATGCTGAAATTGTAGGTGTCCATTGCGACTCAAAGGGCAACGTGTACGCCGGCTGCGGAGACGGCGTCCACGTTTGGAATCCCTCAGGAAAACTCATCGGAAAGATTTACACAGGCATCGTTGCTGCCAATTTTCAATTTGCTGGCGACGGTCGGATGATCATTATGGGAAGAACCAACTTGTTTTATGCCACACTGGCCGCCTCGGGAGTACCCCTACAGTAACACGAATGTCAAGGAATTGAGTGCTACATATCTGAACTGCGCGACTGCTCCGTCAAGGGCAGCTTGCCTTCACAACAGCAAGAACTGAGTACTACCAAACAGCTGTTGATGACCGTTGCAGGCTGCTCCTTCTCAGTGTCATAGTGCTTTTAGGGACCTGTCTCTATGCCTATCTGTCTAGTTCCCTTCGTATTATGGACTTGTAGGCTTAAACGTTAAACCTTTCAGCTTACCACCCATCGTCTAACAGGATCAACATTGTATAGAACTATCCCTCCAATAATAAGACTTAGGAATGCAGAGGTATGACTTATTCGCATTACACATCTTATTCCCACACTCACGTAGGGAGGAAAGAGAGAACTACAGTGGAACCCGGACTTTCTGGGATGGGATCCTGTACCGCCAATCGGGGCAGAAGCCGCTCCCCGGGATCCTGAATGCTTTTGGGAACGGGAGCAGGACCAACTGCAGCTTCGTAGCAAGGCCTGTGCAGTTTATGACCTGTTACGATACAGGCACAGACCCATCAGCTACCAAGCCGACGAGGCATTTTCAGTTGAGCTGCCTCATTGCCCATCATGTCATGGCTACGGAATCACGCATACCCGCTTATTTCGCCTGTGCCACGTTTATACTTGTCGATATGTCCGAAGAACCAACATGAGCCAAGAGATTATTCAGCTCTCGCATTTGGAAATGGCAGGGTTCGTTGTGCGTATTTCTGTCACCAACCATGTTGGCTTGTGCCCCTCATTCTCTCCATCCTTCTCTGTTTACGACGTTGCTCTCCGCCTCATCTGTTATCGCTCTGCGGGCCACAATATCACATCTGTGAAAGTATCTCAGTCCTGAAGCAATGACTGGGGTAAGCCCTCGAGAGGCGACATCGTCGCCAAAGTCTCAGAAATCAGACAACGCGGCGGAAATCACACCAGATGCGCCTCCAATCGAGGTCGGAGGCGATAACCCTCCCCAGGATGATGTCGATTCTACGCTTGGCTCTGAAGCCAGCAGCTCATCGGCATCCCTTTCTTCAAGCATTCTAGATTACCGAACCATGCATGGACGGACGTATCACTCTGAACGAGGAAATGCACAATATTGGTATCGGGCCTCCCCAAGACACCAGTCAGCCGGAGGTGCATAAGCTAACTACTTAGGGCACCCAATGATGCGCAGCAAAACGAGGTGATGGATATCCAGTAAGATTGTGGAACTCAATAGTCTCCAAAGAGCGGTACTCACCTCTGTAGTCACCACCTTTTGACACTTGTTCCCGGCGAAAAGCTCTATCTCGCACCCATCAAGAAGGATATTGAGGTTTGTCCAAATGTAACTTGGAAGAATGTTGTAATAACGTAATCATCTTTATCAGAATGCTCTCGATATTGGAACAGGCACCGGTAAGATTCCGCTCTTTATGACCAGTGGAGTCTTCTTTCTCACTCGTTTTACCGATTTCAGGAATCTGGGCCATGTGCGTGTTGAAATCCTCTCATTTTTGAGAGAAAAGGGATGCTCACGCCAATTGCAGTGATTTTGCAGACGAATTCCCCAATACCGAAGTTACTGGTACAGACCTTTCTCCGATTCAACCATCTTGGGTCCCACCCAACCTGAAATTGTAAGTTTTCAGATCATGACCTGAGTTGGCGTGAGATCCTGTGCTGATGACTCCTCGCGCGCAGCGAAATTGAAGACTGTACTCAGCCATGGACTTTCCGCCCTGACTCTTTCGACTACGTGCATATGCGTTATCTAGTAGGAAGTGTACAAGACTGGTCTTCTCTCTTTGAGCAAGCCTATCGTGTGTGCAAGCCCGGAGGTTGGGTTGAAAGCTTTGAAGGCATTCCAGTCATGCAGAGTGACGACGACACGGTTTCTGAGGATAGTGCCATGTACGCCTGGGGAAAGACTTTTCTTGAAGCCGGAAGGAAGCTAGAACGACCGTTTACTGTGATTGATGATAATCTTCAGGAGGAAGGCATGCAGAAGGCGGGCTTGGTTGACATTGAGTCGAGGCTCTTCAAGGTAGGGTCTTGAGCCTTCTACCTATATGACGGATATGCTAACTGACAATACCCTAGGTTCCGCTTGGAAGATGGCCCAAAGATCCCACTTTGAGAAATATTGGCCTTTTTGCGCAGGAGGTTTTGGAGGGGGACATGGAAGGCCATGTTCTTCAAGTTGCTAGCCTCGCCTGGGGCTGGTCTAAGGAGCAAGTTACCGTTTACTGTGCTAAACTTCGACAAGAGATTCGATCAAACAAGTATCATCCTTATTACCGGATCAAGATTGTTTACGGGCGGAAGCCTGAGTAATCTGGGGGTGGAAGAGTCAATGTGGATCTGAAACCTGGCAGGAGTTGGCATATAGAATATCCAATAACTAGAAGTCTTGAGAAGAGATAAGTTTAGAGTGCCAAGATGGCGACAGCATATATTGTTTGATGATATGGTCAACATCGTAGTCGAGATTGCACGGTTGGTTCGCAGGATACGGTAGAGGTAGCAAGTGGTGTTAGTTGGAAGGTAAGCTCGATTAGTTGTGCACCTGTAGGCTAGTGTTTCTAAGCAGCTTACTTATTCATGAAGAATTATAAGTTGTGACTTCTATTTCAATGAGTAGGACTTATTGAACCGCGCAAGAGACGATCTTGATTACCTATCTATAACATCTCGATATGCACTTGTGACCGTATAGGCGGTAAACCTCGTTAAATTGATAAAATGTGTAAATGCAATCTATTGGAAGCGGCAAGTTGAGTCAGACCGGTGATGTGTGTGTCATAGTGCTCATGCCACTCACTCTACGCAACCCCCCTCACTAAACCATAAAGTTATACCTGATCATTGTTTTCATTAATTGACATGAGCGACCTCGGACCGTCTACATCCTTGGGTTCTAATGGTCGTCCCCCAGCCTGCCTCCCATGTCGCCGAAGAAAGGTAGCTTGCGACCATGCAAGGCCCATCTGTGGCAGATGTCGCCTCGGGAGAAACCCGAATGAATGTCTTTATGCATCAACTAGAACGGGAGCTACGAAGTCGCAGGTGGACATTCCACAATCTGCTGCGGCAGACGTTTCGTCCAACGATGGAGATGTCACATTGAGAGATGCTTCAGGCACGAGCCCCTTCTTCTCTGGCTTCACTGGCCACAGTGAAATATTTGAAGAGACCAAAAATTACCTATCACAACTCCACACGTTCGATACCGAGTCTGACCAATCACGTACACTGGGCTCGCGGTCAAGCAACACGATCTGCTTCCAGAGCTTACCATCCACTATCCAGCAGACTTGCCTTGGCGTCCTTCGTTGTGTTTTTGGCGAGTGCTACCACCAGTTGATCACCGGAAGTGCCAAGGATGAGAACTCATTCTGGTCCCATTTTGCCACACGTATGATTATCGATTCACTTAGGACGATTTTCGGTCCCCAATTCAACAACAGCAACGTCGATCTCGAACGTCTTGCCGAGCAGATCTGCAACAATACAGCACGACCATTTCAAGACATTCACACCAGCTCGCAAGCATGGTTAAACCAGCTCTATGGTCCAAATTTGAGATGGGAGTCACTTGGTCTACTATGGAATGTGCTAAGCCGCATCCCGAACGCTCTTGAGCCTCTGGAGCACAACGAGCTTGATATCGTGGAAAGCGGAACACCAAATTCCCTAGCAATGTCTTATCTACGACATTGTATCACCCTAGCGCGTCATTTTAATATCGGAAATGATGTTCTCCTGGACCTTCACAATCGAAAGACGGTGTTTGGATCTATGATTGCTGGCGACGCGAGTGAGTTATCATGCTGATGCGGTTGCTCAACTATTTACAATCAATTCAGGTTTGGTTTGTTGGACCTCACATGGAGAGGCCGTTGCGATGATGACATATTTGGGAATACACGCACAAAAGGAGAGTGTTCCGTACAAGCCTTCGCTATGTTCCGA
This sequence comes from Fusarium setosum, assembly GCA_013623625.1. NCBI lineage: Eukaryota > Fungi > Ascomycota > Sordariomycetes > Hypocreales > Nectriaceae > Fusarium > Fusarium setosum. The sequence goes on along the minus strand of JABFFE010000699.1, from coordinate 1,777 downwards.
GTATAAACGACGCGTTTACACACATATATACAATATCGACAAGAATGGAGTAGCTTTTACAGGGCGTCCACCGATGCTCAGCCGGCGCTTTTGTACGACGCCGCTGCCCCTTGATGTAAGCGACGAGGATCTTATGACTGGCAATGCTACACTCGTGAACGCCGTTGATTCACTTGATTCCCTGGGATGGAACCCGCTGGGACAGGTGTACCCCGCGACTATTTGCCGAGTACGCTGCATGCTCGCCTTCATCCTCGAGGAGATTGTTGACATTGCCCTTGGTACTGAATCCAACGCGACGGTTGAAACGTTGAGGTATGACAACCCAGGTCATGCCCGCAGATTCTCTTTACTAAATTGATACAGAGCTCTCAAGCAGCGAGAGATGGACACCGCTGCTCAGTTTCCCTCGGGTTTGATGTACAACCCTGACGAGCTTTCTGCCCCTGGCATTGATACGAATATACTCTCTGTCAAGATTTTCGTTCGATTAACGCACCTGCAGAACATCTTTCTCCTTGAACGGTTGCTTCTACGTTATGGTGCCCTGGATGAGGGAGACTTGCTTGTAGTAGCAGTCGAGATGGTGTCATTAACTCTGAACTTTTGGACTCACAAAGATCGATTTGCTAATGTGCGACGCGACTTTGAGTGGCTGGTAAGCCATCGGATCCAGACAATGTCGTCTCCTCCCTAACTGATTCGTGCCTAGTTGATGGCTTTTGCAGTACCAGGAGGTGGCCTTCTGTGTCTCGAGCTCTTGCGGCCGACTCTACAAGTAAAACACCCAAACGACAGCCGACTGAGTCGGTCCAATCTCGTCCAACAACTGAGCTTGTTGGTTGGCTTCCTGGACTGGGTTCACCCTTCTGCCCCAAACGGGGATCTCTGCGCCAGTTGCAAGACTGTGATCCGACGGGTGCTGGATTATCATTTGAACAATCCCTTCAACAATTCCGGCTCTATTCATGGTTTCAATCCTGGATTGGCGGGACCGTTGAATTTTAACTTTGAGTTGCTAAATACGTTTGACTGGCTCGATACAAGTCCTAGGTAGATGACCCTAACCAATAAGCGGTATATGGCTTTCTGCTGTCTACTTTTTCTTCTTGTGAAATAGCCTAGCTACTCGATCCCCTAATCCTTTCAGTGATAAGCCACTCTCTTTCTTATTGCTTTTGCGCACGTTCTTGCCTGGGTCTCCTGCAAACAGTATACCTGAAATTTTGCTGAGAACCGCCGCTTTAACGATTGCTGCAATGAACGAATCATCTAGATTCTCTCCTGTCTTGGCAGAAACAGTGATAAACCGTGCCCCAATCTGCTTGCTAAACTCCTATCCCTCCTGTATCGAAACCTGCCAGTGTTGCTGAGGCCGGTCCGTTCTGCTGGCGAATACAATGATAGGCTACTGGTGTCGAGACTTGATAGCTTCTTCATGAAGCCTAGCCAGCCAGTTGAATGTAGTTTGCTTGCTAACATCGTACACTAGCAGCATGGCATCCCCCTCTTGTATCATGCGGTCGTGAAAGGTGCTGAGAAACATGCCGTCATCCCCGCCCAGATATGTCAAAATTCATCTTGACATTGTGGTCTCCAACATGCCGAAGCATTTGCCAATTGCCATGGTCTATAGGGTCATACCAAGTTGTCGATTGACCGGTAGTAAGCTGGACTTCAAGTCAGCGGTTGAGAGCTGCTAATGTTTTAGAATGGCTCAGAACTGAGTTTTTGACTCATCCTTATCCTTAGATAGAATTTAGCCAATGTGTTGGCA
>JABFFE010000696.1:0-45368 GCA_013623625.1 Fusarium setosum | reverse complement strand
AAGTCAGGATGCAGAAATATAATTGAACTTGAACACAACGGTTCGTCAAACATACTTCGTATTGCCTCTGTATTGAAGAGGTTAGGAACTGGTTTGACAGACGCCACAAGGGCTAGTCTATGAAGCTAAGCCCAGTAGGACAACTGCGTTTAGTTGCATTTGGCGGGGTTTTGCGGACAGGGTGGAATCCGTTTTTATTAAATCATCCCCTCGTGAACTTCCTGACGTGAGCAGTCTTATTATAAATGGTATCGCCATCGGATCATTGCCGTGGACAAAGTCCAGAGCCATCGCAAACCATAAAGATGCAGAGAGCACGTCGACAAAACCCACACAGCAAGACAAGAAATGGCTGCAACACATGTAAACGTCGGAAAGTAAAAGTTAGTAGATCTGCTTTCTGGCTTTTGGCCTCACCCGGCCATATCGTAAACCGTTTAATCAGAAACCGTACTTACATGTCCCAAACCAGTGTGACGAGACTCGACCGACGTGCAACAACTGTGTTAGGTTCAATGTGTCTTGCAGCTTTGAGCCTGCAGCCCCTGAGCCTGGGCGGAAGATGGGCCGGCCCCGGAAGGACTGGTCACAACCCGTCCCTTCAGACGCTGCTAGCGAACCCTCTTCGAGCCTTTCATTAGAAGGTCCCTCAAGTATGGGATCATATCCTCTGGACGCTACCAAGCTTGAACTTCTCGTCCATTTTGCCACCCATACCGGCCCAAGCCTTGCAGATCCGGTGGATGCAGACAACCTGATTTCGCATTTCTGGGCGCACAACGTTCCTCAACTCGGCCTGGCTTTCCCATTTGTACTGGATCTTATGTTTGCATTAAGCGCGCGCCACATAGTCTACCTCGGTGGTTGCAGCTCAAAGAGTCGGGAAGCGTTGGTGGTCCTCGCCGAGCAACACCTCTCAGCTGGGATGGGTGAGGTCACCAGACTTTTACCGCTCCTAGACGAAAGCAATTGCGGCGCCCTCTTCGTGGCTACTATGCTAGTTTGCAATTGTCTATTTGCAGCCGGGCCTATTGGTGCAAATGACTTGCTTGTCTGCAGATTGACCGGCGATGAGGATCACCAACCGCCGTGGACACCAGTAGTCCGGGGTGTAAGGCTCATATTGGAAACGACCGCCCCGGAGACCCTTTATTCGGGCCTTCTTGAACCTCTAACGCCAGGACGAGACAAACAGGCTTTGAGCCCCTGCCCGTCGTACATCGACCGACGTTTCGCTCGTATAAACTGGACAGCACCGCTGGGTCGACTCCGCAGCCTGATGGAGTCTGTCGACGACGATGACAAGCCAGCTCGCCTATGCGCCTTTGAGCTCATGGCAGCCATTTATGAAGCGACATATGGGAAGGATGAAGATACCTGCTGCGAAGTGAACCCGGAAAACAAGTTTGTCTTTAAATGGATCTACTGCTTGGATGACAGCTACATCGCTTGCTTACTACGACGAGATCCTATTGCCTTGCTAATCCTGGCCTACTATGCGCTCTTATTTCAGACAATGAAGGCCAGTTGGTATGTTCAATGCTGGGTTGAGCATCTGGTAACCAGGGTCCGAGACTTGACTGGCGAAGAGTTTTCTGAGTGGATGCGATGGCCTCTGGAAGCGATTGGACTTACGTAGAAAGAACTTAATCAACTGTTTGTTATGTGTATCCTCCATTTAAGACTTGGACGTCTGTAGCTGGGCGGATTGCTAGACCACTGTAATTTGGTAAATGGTGGTAGACTTCAGCTATCACACGCATGTGGCAAACTCGTGTTGGTGCAAATAATCTTCGATTGTATTGGAACTATGCGTAGGCACATAATCTGTATGGCCGGTTGAGATCCAGCATAGGCTGTCATAGGGAACTCGTCATGATAATGAATGGTACGAAGAGTCCCCTCTAGTCCTTCCGACCAGCTTCATGGTCATCGACCAGATCCACATGACGACCGGTTCCTGTAGCTTGAGCCTTAAGTTCAAATTCTTCTCCAATGGCCTCCACCGCATTCTGGAACGTCCGTTCCGCGCCGTCGAACAACATTGCCGTCTCCTCTAGAGTGTAGCCCTTGGTTTCAACAAAGGTGAACCAAATGACCAACAAAACAAGTGCATTGAAGACACACTGAATGATATAATACCGCCAGCTCAGGTTTTCTAGACCGATAGGATTCACGTAACTAATGATGAAAGAAGAGCAGCTAACGCAGAGGGAGCTGTAACTAGAGAAGATGGCGCGCTGCTTGGTCGTCGTCAGCTCGACTGGATAGGTGACGACCATAGATACCCAACAAGCCGAGTAGAAGGTATTGAAGATAAAAATAACGGCAACGACGCCAATGCCGAGGCCTTCTTTTCCCGTCTGCAGGTATTGCGCTGTGAGTGCTGTCCATATAATAAACATGACGAGCACTCCCGTGGTAGAGGCCAAGAAGAGTACCCGTCGAGGGATTCTATACGAGACCAGTGCCATAGGTAGGGCAACTATGAGATTCCAGGTATTCAAGACGGCGTTGATGATGGTTTTCTCTTTGGACGAGGTCAGGCCAACTTGATCAAGGATGAGCGGAAGGTATGTGGAAACGAGGCCATTGCCAAGACATTGAGATCCCACCGCGACCCAAAAGATAATCCAAAGTCGGTGGCGAGCACCCTTTGAGCCGAAAATTGACTTGATGCCTTGCATATTAAGCTTGACCATAGTCGCATCGGCCTCAATTCCTGCAATGATCTCTTGGATCTCGCCCCGGACTATTTCCGTCTCAACGCCATCACCGTGGTACTTGATGAGGATATCTCGTGCTTCGCTGATCTTGTTGTTCGAAATAAGCCATCGGGGGCTCTCGGGACAGAACCAGATCATGCAGACCTGATAAAAGGGAAGCACCGTCTGGATGATGCACGGGATTCTCCACGACCACAGAGAGTCGATAGAGTATGTTCCGTACGTGATCCAAGCCCCGGTAAGCATTCCAAAGTAAATACCAGTGTTTTGAATTGACGTGACGGAAACTCGCTGCTTTGGGTGCGCAAGTTCAGCGACGAGGACCGTGGCAGCGACTTGAGTGAGGGTTGTGCCAAAGCCGAGAACCAACTTCCCGCCGTTGAACATGGCGAAGCTTGTCGCAAAGGTTTCCATGATTGCCATTCCAACCACGATAGAAGCCCCGATAAAGCACGGTAGTCGTCTTCCGAACCTTTCAACCAGCGGCCCGGCCACGAAAGCCGCGATGATGCTGCCAACGGACATGCAGGCACCATAGAAACCCAGCTCAGCGCCTTTTGGGCTTCCAAAATGGTTCATGAAATGATCGACTGATTGCAGGCCATTTGTCATGGCGATATCGAACCCGAGAGCGGTAGAGGTGATGAGAGGCGCGACGAGAAAGAAGTAGAGCTTCCGGAGGGCCGGGCTCTTCCACCATGGGGGCGACTCTCGGATGAGTGTTTGGAAGTGCTCCTGATGGGCATCCATGGTAAGGACAAGGTGTGAGACTCAAGGATAGGATATGATAACACAAGCAGCCTGCCTGAGCTTGTGGCGATGAGTGTTTGGTAGCCGTAGTGGTGGTGCAAATGCAACATAGCCCACCTTTTAAAGCTCACGATGTGCAACTTGCTTCGGTCCATTTCAACAGCTGACCCGACCTGTCGTCGGCCCATCACTTGCCGGACTTGCGGGGCGTATTCGAGGTTCGGGCAAGAATGTCGACCCAGCTCGCTCCCCTTTACCCCGGATCGTCAAGAGAGCTGCATGACCCCGTGGAGGTTTGCCTTCGGTTAATTAGAAGTGGTGATCCATCAAGAGCCTGGGCCAATCGCAGACTTTTCGGGTCCAGGCCGCGCATTAGTGGATGCTGGGGTGCCAACCCATGCCAGGCTTATTCCAATGAGGTATGCTTCTGAATTGAGCCCGTCTAACCACTGGTCAGGGGGCAGCATCGATCAAATGTTCTTCTCGTTGTTTCTAACTAGCGAGGCATACACCGGGGGTTGTAAGTATCAGCCCCGATTGTTTGAATACCTTGACCATCATGCCGGACGTAGAAGCCCATAGTTTTCTGATTAGCATGAAATACGTAAAATTCTTAGAAGAGCATATCCACACTCATTAGGCTATCTTCGAGTCACGTTTACTGGCCATCTGCGCCTAGACAGTACATAGAATTCACTATTACACTAGAAAGTACGATGTTTGTCTACTTTCTTGGTAATTACCACTATCTAGAAGACAGTATCTCTAACCCAGCTCCGCATTTTAAATATTACAAATTGCCAACATTCCACCAAGTCGAGAAGCCCTCTACACTGCTCATGCCGGGGTCTGAGTCAAGATATCCCGTATTCTCAACACCAGCAAAGTCGGATGGATCCGCCCATAACCAGGGAGTGTTGAACATGAGGCTGTCTGTTGGTGCAACAACTAGGTCACCTAGGGGGGCACCACTGGGAGAGGCCGATGAGGTTGTTATGTACGGCGGTAGCCCTGCATTATGACCTGCAACAGGATCTATCGTGACTTCTGGAGGTGACACTGCAACTCTGATCTCCAGGGTGCTTTGTTGAAGATCTTGTTCAGAGTCTGCCGAGACGAGCGAGGGATGTAGCAAAGCGCTCGAACTAGAGGACGTGCTTTGCAAGTCCGCCATCTTAAACTGCAAAACACTCCACATGAGTGGTATACTGAGATATATCTTTGATGGAGCCCAGTCATCATCCGCAGGCTCTGGCCCAGAAGCTATCCGTGTCATATCCTCGAGGGATTGAGCCTAGTCTTGTCAGCAGCGGCCTTGTCCCCGTAGCTAAGAGAACCTACCAAGGACGCACACGCTGGAGAAAACGACTCCCAGCTCTTTAAAAACTTTTTGCATTTCGCAAAGTCCGCTTTTGACTTTTGTTTCAGCCTGGCATCCGCAGCACAGGAAAAGTATAGATGCACCGTCGCAGCGATTGCGGCAGCGTGTCCAAAAAACGGGTCGATCAGCTGAACTTGCTTCTCTGAAAGCATGTCGATCAGCCGAACAATCCAAGTGGCATGAAGAAGGACTATTTCAGAAGACTTCCTCCAGAACGTGTTCGGAATGGCCAACTTAGGATTGCGCTGTGACCCCATGATATATAAGAATGGGTGATTCAGCACGACTAGAAGGGAGTGCCAGGTGAATTGCAATTTCAGCCAAGGGACCCAGTAATCTCTATTGGCCTTGAGCTCGTCTGGTTGCCGGTCAACGAACCTTGCCGTCTCGTATCGATGGCACCAGGGAATCTTGTTCTCGATTTCTGTCGTATCGGCCAAGGCGGTGGCATACGTCGAATCGGCACGCCAAGGCTCTTTTATCCTGTTCTGAGCACACTCGGAAACGTACTGCCTGACCTTGCTCCAGATCCAGCCGAAATGTGCAGCAGCAGTCCATATTCCCATCTCTATTTGCGGAGGCGACGTGGGATCCTTGGGAAACCCCAGGTCTGAAGAGTTTGATACGTAGAATGGACGCCAAACATCGGGTGAGGGCCCAAGGATGCCACCCTGTTCACTATAAAATGCCTCTAGTGACTGAAGACTCCAGAAAAGTCGCTTCTTCCGCTCACCGTCAGTCGAGTTTTCGACGGCTGGTGTCAATCCACGATCCATATTTGCTGATCGACAGAGCTGTAGGGCGAGGCCAAGGTAGAATTGACCGAGGTTCATATTCCCATCTTATAGCTATTAGCATCCAGGAGTGTGAAAGAAGCATGATACTCACCTATGAAGGAGGAATATGAGAGCAAGCAAAGACTCTCAATTGTCTCTAGCTGTATTGTACCAGTCGCTACGCGATGCATGATGCAAGATTTTGCATCATCTCCATAGTGTGGTAGTTCATGATCTGGCAGGAACCGAGAGGTCAACTCAACAATACTGTAGAGAAGTTCTTCTGGAAGTTCGGCCGTCTCCTCAAGTTCTTGGCGTTCAAAGCACCAGATAGGTTGTCTATGGCAGTGTTGAAAGTAAAGATGCACTGCCTTTTCTACCGTGGCCTGGGGAATCCGTAGACTTGGGTCTTTAAACTGAAAGCGGGGAGAAGAAGCATCTCCCAAAGAGTGATTCGCATCAGTGGTTGCACAGTGAATGACCATCGACGTAGATGGCTCTGAGATGCCATTCATGCTTTCGGTCTGGTCTTGGGCGGAGGAGGCATCAGGCTGTTCAGGAGGGTTCTCTGAAAGGTCTCGCTGATCGAGACGGTAAGGAGGTGATCCCTGCCTGTACCCATTTAGTAGCAGCTCCACCTTTTCTTCCAGGTTGGTTAGTCTGTCCTGCAGACGGCGTCAGTGGATATGAAGGCACGCAACGACATGGCACTGGAGCTGGCTTACTGATTGGCGAACTCCTAGACCTGCGCGAGAAGTATAGGAGCATCGTTGCCTAAGGCGTACGCAAGTCGAACAGGCAGGTCTCTCAGCAGTGCACCGGGCCTTCTTTCTCCTATTTGGCATCAGGTCATGGTCAGGAGAGCATGGGTGATGAACTGACCGGCAATTGAGGCAGGCCTGATGAGAACGCAGCCTCTCACGAGATGGCTCGGGAGACATGCCGGGCAAGGAAAAGCAACAAGAGTAGGAAGTGGAACCCCGGTAAGAAGCAACAGACACGATGGACTTGGAGAGGTAGGTAGAGTGAAAGGGGAATGTTTAGTAGTGATGGCGAGTTGGACGCGGGGAAAGGCCATGGCTATTTTGTACATCCTAGCTTAGTCTCCCCACTTACCCCGCCCTTTGTTGTGGCGACTTTAAGAGACATTGTCAAGCTTGGAGATAACTGCAATCAACAACTGATAGGAGGTTTGGTCGAGTTATCAGGGTATCTAGTAGAGTGGAAACCATCACACAGGCACTATTCCTTATTCCCAGCTAATCTATATCGGCATAAGACAGTACGGTCATTAAATTCGTACATCTTGTTGCATTGCGTTATCTGGAATGACCACTCACTTGACTCGCCATCCACGCGCCTCCCTACTAATTATCAAGGTCATTTCTAGATGTAGAGAAAAACAGGACCAAATGCTATCACATAATACAAAAGGGAAAAATAAAAATAAAAATAAAAATGAAGAAAGGGGACCACATTTTTATGTTTTTCTGTTTCATGAATGTTATCCATTTCAAACGAACATTACGCCCAGTTGTGCCATACAAAGGTAGTTCGAGGTACCGCTGCCGGGCCGTGAGCCGTGAAATTGTGGGGTCGACCCGGGCCGTGTGCCGTACTCGATGCGGGAACGACCCCGTGACACAAAGAGATGGAAAGAGCAGAGCTTACACGGGTCCTTACAACTTGTGGCTGTAGATTGCACGCGGTAGTTCCCGCAACCGTGTGACAGCCTTCATGTACGGATTGTAGTCCCGTTCCCCGATCGAGAAAGACCCGATCTTCGGACCTTTACCCAACCCCATCCGGCCTCCGACACGCTTTCAGGCAATCACAGACAGAGTGGCCAGCTATTGGCAAGCCGGTATGCGATTGATCTTGATCAACTGACAGGCTCAGGGATATGGCCGATGCCTTCCGCCGTCAGGGCCAGGAACCGCCGGCTGACTAGCCAGCTCGACCCTGTTGCTTCTCCCATGCCGACGGCACTGGACCCTTGAACCGATTACCGAGCATCAACAGTGTGGCCGTGCGGTGAAATAGGCATTATCCAGATTGCTCGTATGAAGGCGATAGTCTGAACGGCAATGGTATTGAGGCATTGGAGCAATGGAGCAACTATGGATATCGTTGATAGATCGGTTCCGTAATATTACGGACTCCGGCCCGTTCTATTACGACAGAGGGGCGTAGGTGCTTGAGAAGAGCCTCCCTCCGCATTGAGGCTTACTTTGACAATCAAGCCCAGCGTTGGTTATGGAGATATAAAGAACTACTATCCCCCAAGCTTTGGTTATTCTATCTGACTAAAACAACACCTCAACCACACCTTTCAAGTTTCAACAAACGGATAACAATACCGCAACAATGGCTGCAGACTATGGTGTTATTGGTAATTATCACGGATAGAGCATGATGAAAGACAAGGACTGACTCAGAAAGGCCTCGGCATAATCGGTTATGGCATGGCCAGCAACCTGCGCAAGAAGCTGCCTTCCTCCACAACCCTTTATGTCTTCGACATCAACCAGGAAGTTATTCAACGACTTATCAACGAGTTTGGTAGCTACGGCAAGATCGAAGTCGCCTCTTCAGCCAAGGACCTCGTTTCCAAGTGCAAAACTACCCTCTCTAGTCTGCCTGCCGGACAACACGTTAGAAAGGTCTACTTGGACCCCGAGAACGGTGTCATTGCGGCTACCAAGGACGCGGACCGACTCTTGATCGAATGCAGCACCATCGAGATTGAGTCTACCAAGGAGATTGGAAAGACCATTATTGACGCCGGACTGGGCACCTTTGTTGATGCCACCGTCTCGGGAGGAATGTGGGGTGCCAACGGAGGAACCTTGTCATTCATGGTAGGACACCCCGAGCCTACCGAGACCGATGTCGTTGGCAAGCGAGTCTTTGAGACCTTGTCCTTTGTTGGAGTCCCCAAGACGATCCAGTTCTGCGGTGGACTTGGCATGGGGCAGGTGGCCAAGATCGCACACAACTACATTACCTTGTGTAATAACCTGGTTGCCACTGAGGGTATGGCCATTGGTCTGAAGTACGGCATCGACAAGAAGGCTTTGTGGAAGTGTATAACTGACGGCACTGCCAACTCGTGGGTCATGGGCTTGGAACAGCCAGTTCCTGGCCTGGTCGATGAGGCTCCATCCAGCAACAACTACAAGCGAGCATTCGCGCCTGCTCTCAGTGTCAAGGACCTTACTATCGGCATTAACTCTGCCAAGAAGGTGGGAATCAACCCCACTGCAGGCGAGGCGGCTATCAAGGCCTTCCGAGTTGTTGATGCTGACCCCCGCACAACGGTGAGTTCCCCATTGCTAGATAGCAAAGGAGTCATCAGACCGGCTAACGTCGTGGAAATATTAGAACCTCGACCACACCTCTCTCTGGTTGCATATCTATGGCAACTTGGATGAGTGGGCGAAGGAGCACCCGCAGAACTAAACTCGGCTGGAAGACCTTCTGCTCCAGCCACAACATGGGACAGGTGCTTGGCGGGAACGGTAGTGAAGGCTTTCTGGTAATGCTGATGGCGAAGTGGATGCTTACATTGGAAGACCATCTAGGCTATAGACCCAGAATGATACCATTACTGTAATGGTCTCTGGAGTTACCACGCCTGGTACTATCTCAATAGAAACACGTGCCCAATGTTCACATTAAATGCAAACGCGTTATACCCGTTAAACTCCATACCCAATTTTCTGTTTTCTACCAATGCCAATTCGTCGCTTCCTCATGCAGAGCATTGGCTTGTTAAAGCAAAAACCACGTGAAGAACCACCTCTAAAGCAAGCTAAAACCATACTCAAAAACCAGTTACCCCAATCTATGACTGTTCCTAAAGAACCGCGACCTCCCCTAACAAAGCTCAGTGTCAAGGGGTACAACTCTCAGTTGGCCACCAGATCCAATGCGGTACATCCTCATACCCTTTGACGCAGTTTCCCCATTCATCTTTTCATGATCTTGGTTCGAAGCTTCTTCATCCAGCTTTCATTCCACGTCTGATCATCTGCCGTTTCCTGCTCCTGAAACTCTCGACGTCCCGTAATCAAGTCCACCGCTTCGGGTTTATAGAATTCTGTCTTGTTAGTAAGCTTCCACCACGCGATATTTCCAATGAAAATGACGGTTCCCAAATACTTTAGGGCAAACTCGGTGGGCTTGAAGTGAGGGATAAATGCGTCGAAGCCTATGTGATTTGTGTCAGCCTTAGGTCATCTTTATACTAGACACAAGACAAGCTTGTGAGTGGGTGAGACATACCATTGAACAGAATGACGAGGACGGAGAGGAGGAGGGCATAGTATGCTCCCCACGGCTGCAAAGGTCCCACGTAAGGCAGGCTCTCGGCCGGAATGCCCTGCGCGATAATCGCTCTCCGAAATCCGAGATACGAGACCAAAATTGCGATCCAGTTCAGCACCGCAAAAACAGTGACAACGCCAACCAAGTATTCAAAGACTTCTGCTGCGCTCTTGCTTGCGTTAAGGTAACCCAGGGCGCAGAACACCGAGGAGGCGATCGTGGCGTATATGGGAACGCCGTCATCCGTGGCCTTGGCGAAGATGGCTGGTGCTTGACCGTCCTTTGCGAGTCCGTAAAGTGATCGAGAAGCGCAGTAGATGTCTGGAAATAGTTAGCTTATTTTTCCGCCTGGTTAAACTCCAATACTCTACCTGAACTTGAGGCACTGAGTGTAAAAATAAGCAGACTGGCATTGACGAAATCTCCCATAGCACCAACGCCAGCGAGGCTGAATGCCACCACAAATGGGGATGCGGCTGCTACTAGTCAGTATCTCAGCGCAGATAGGGGGTAGTGGTTGCGATATACCTCCGCTGGTTGCCTGCTTTGTCGCGCCAATGAGCTTGTCGTTGTTGTACGGCACAGCCATGCCAAGGACCAAGACACTCAGGATATAAAAGACCGAGATTCGCCAGAAGGTTTGTTTGACGGCTCTGGGAATATTCTTTCGGGGATTCGGCGTCTCGCCAAAAGTCATGCCCACAACTTCCGTGCCAGCATAAGCAAAGCATCCCTTGCACATGGCCGCCCACCATCCGAGGAATAAACCCGTCTTGCCTTCGACAAGGTACGTAGCAAAGGCTCCTGGGTTCACCCAGTATGAGAAGCCAACTCGCTGGTGATTGGGGCCTCCGCCCAACGCAACGACAAGGCATCCGATAATGAGGACAGCCATGATGACGACCTTGGCGCAGCTGAACCAGAACTGCATCTCGCCGAAATATTTGACGTGGAAGAGCTTGAAATTGTTAGTAAGATGTTATGAAGAGCTGCAACGGGTGTGGACTAACATTTGTGGCGATTATAGCAATACCGAAAATCGTGATCCAGATAGCAACATTCAGGTCGGGCCTCCAATACTGAACAACGAGACCGGATGCCGTCAGGTTGGTTGGTGCGGTGACGATATACTTGAGAAAGTAATTCCACCCCGTCGCAAAGCTGCAGAGACACCGAGTCAGTCATAACTCACACCTGGACAAATAGGGAGATTACCCCAGGGCCGGGTCTACCATCCGACCAGCATATCCGCTGAACCCCTTGTTCATGGGCACAAAGGCAGCCATCTCGCCCAGTGAAGTCATGACCCAGAACACGCCGATGCCGACGAGTAAATATGAGATAAACGTAGACCCCGGGCCGCCTCTCGCAAGGGCAGTGCCTGTTCCAATAACCAAGCCCGTCCCTATCGCGCAGGCGATGCCAAACATGAAGACTTGGTGCGGCTTGAACTCTCGCTTGAGCTCTGGCTCGCCTCCCGCGGCCGGCGGGCCATCTTCAAGTGATCGATCATCGGATTCCTCTTTAACATTGACGATTGGATCGTGAGCCATTTCGGTGTTCGGAAGAGTCGTCGATACGAGAACAAATGCAGGTGGCGTCAAAACACGTCGGGTGGTCGGCGAGAGGGGGTCCTGAGCTTTAAATACCCAGAAGCTCAACCGACCTGCACACCGAAAGTCAAACGCGGTCACGGTATCGATATGATCTCACTCCCCCGCACAAAATGGGTCGTATCTGCAGTGATTGATCAATGCGAGAGCTGGAGATAGGATCTCCTGCACGTACAGTTGAGTGCCTAGGCCGATTAGGTAGTTTCTTCCACTGGGATCCAGGCTTTAAGCCCTTTCGAACATATGCATGACCGGATAGTTTTACCTTCACATGCCAGAGTGCATCACGAGCTGGAATGACTGCAGGGGCAGCCAGGGGCAATCTTGTTGCTGGTCGGGTGAATCTGGAGACCTGTAGCCTACGTGAAGTCATTCCCCCACAGATCCCATCTCATGAATCTAGAAGCGCTCAGCTGACCAGCCGCGACATACAGGGGCAAGCCATCAAGGTTTTCTTTGGCGTCAGATGGATCAGAGGAAACACATTAGCAAAAGAAAAGAACACAGTATGGTGTATATGATGCTCGATAGAAGGCATCGAAGGAGAAGCCTTTTTATCTTGACTAAATATGCGACGTGTTCTTTGAGATAAAGTTGACCAAGACAGGGTATTACATAAGGTTATTGCATTGTAGGACATTTGCGTATCTTGAAATACTGATTTGATGTGAATACAGTGTGTTCTCTTGCTAGTCTGTTTTATCTCGTATATTTATAGGCACAGGAAGATATCTCTCAAATACTCTGAATCATTCCCCCTTATGAAACCCGCCACCATCATAGCCTGTCTGTACCATTGTTATCGACTCCAGCCCTGTCTCCCTTTCGCAACTAATTTTAGTCTGTTACATAACAAAACCGACATCAGCACTCCAACTATGTAGTAAATGTTCCGATCTGTGGCCCAAAATATTCGCCTTCGGGAACTGTGAGTCGGGTGCAAGCCTCAACCTCGCAGCCACTATCCGCATTATTGCCAATCCAGTCAATATCAGCCCCATGATAACTCACGGCGAAGAATATGACTAAAGCAGAAAGTGCAACCCCCGTTTGCCAAGCAGCCGAGAGCACATAATTATACTTGGCCCAGAACGCCAGGTACCTTTTGCGGATGATCACCCAGGAGAGCCAACCAGGCAGAACAGCTGGCCACATGTAGGCCAAGTTGTAAGGTGACCAAGTATGACCACCGCTGAAGATGACGACGGGGTGGATCTTGGTGAGCCAATGTGTCTTGGGCAGTTTGCGAGTAGCATAGTAGTAGAGAACAGGAAAGGCCAGTCCTACAGGGAAAGCAGCAAGCAAAGCTGTGTACTGGGCTCCAGTACCAAACACCTTGCGAGCCCCAAGGGATCCGAAGAGCACAGCCGCAGTGAAGTAGCTCTCGACTCCAGGACAGCTGAATTTGTCCTTTTGGTCCGTCTCGCAAATATCAGGGATGTGAGTGATCTGGAAGTTCATTACGCCGGTGCAGACAAAGGCGGAGACAATCGCTGTTGAAGGTAGAGTTAGACTCATGGTGACGCAATGTCCCTTTGCTTTTACTTACTCGCAACCGTTTGGCACCAAAAGGTTTGCCGCTGAGGAATCTTGAGGTAGTGTCCAAGCTTCAGGTCGTTGGCGAAATCAAGCGCATGTGCAACTGTCACGTAACCAAAGCCTTTAAAGAAGTTCATCTATATGAATCATCAAATTTGCCCAGTGTCGAAAAGGTGACGAGGGACTTACGGCCAAAGCATTACCGGGTTGCCATGCTCCTCCAATAAACTCGGCAAGCACGTTGTACTCGACTTCGATTCCGGTCGTGGCAAAAATGATGCCGGTGGGAATGGTAAACAGAAGAGCAAGGGCAATGCCAAAGAAGACAGTGCCCACGCTGGTATGAGTCGGCCAACCTGCTACAGACGCAATACCCAACGCAATGCCAACAACCTATAATCATTGTCACTATTAGGCCCTCGCTGTGGCTATTAGTTGGGAACTCACGTTTAAAACAAGGTACCACCACTCTGGAACCTCGCGATAGGCCTCCATCAGCTTAGTGTGAACATCTTTGAACTCATTGATTTTGCCATTTTTCTTGAGACTCTCCCATAATGATTTGAAACCTAGCTTGATATCGTTCCAGTGGTAGAGGGCCGCATAGGATATCACGGCGCTATATACGGCAAAGAAGAACATGCTAGACTAGATTAATACCGTCTCGTTCAACAGGTTGGTTCATACTTACTAATACGTAATTGATGATGCAGCGATATATACTGGGCTGTAAGATTGGTACTTGCTCTCATCGAGCAACCCATTCCCGTCTAAGATTGACGAGACGTTGTATTTAGCACCAGTGTGGTCGAACATTGTGTTGGTGTTAATGGGCAAATAACTGGTGTAGTATGTATTCGACCAGTACATGGCAATGATGGTGATTCCGCCTAGTAACGCGCCGATAAACATGTTGAAGGTAACGTGGAAGGGCACGAGCAGAGGTTCCACATTATATGTGACAATATTCCAGTCAAAGGTGGGGAGCGGGTTGAAACCTAGGCCTTTCTTCACGCCGGTAATGGCCGTGAGAGTAAAATTATTTGGTGAGATCCAAGCTAGCCAGTTGAATAGCGAGACAGCTGAGACGATGTGCTCGGGGAACCAAAACCAGACAAACATGGCAGCGAATGAAAGCAAGAAGAACTTGTATCGGGTCATGGTGTAGATTCTCTTGAAGGGGCCAAGCACAGTGGAATTATTTTCTGCGTGGGCGTTAGTACTTGATAAGAGGCCGAGAGTTGGAATGCTTGAACTGACCATTGTGAAGACTCTGGTTAAGAGCAACAGTGGCCAGCGAGCGAGGCCAAATGCAGAACGAAGGGTACACCAAGAATCGTCGAGCGAGTCCCGCAAGTCCAAAGCCCAACAAATTCATAGATAACTGATAATTACAGATAAGACAAGGAGCATCTAGAAAGACAGAAGAAGAAGCTTACCGAGAGACAGATTTGAAAGCCAAAATCGGCGGCAAACGGCATGTCGAAGTATTTCTTTAGCCAGCTGGTGAAGATGATATATCGCGAGTGAGGTAGACTCGTTGAAACGTTCGCCATGATAGAGATCAACATGTGCTCTTTCTGATTGAAGTGTCCCGGGTTCAACCTGTGCTTCGAGCCAAACAAGGTGAACTCCCCGGTCGGCATCCATTTTTCCCACGCCTTGCCCAGAGGAAAAGAGAGAAGCTGGATGACGGGAGCTTGAAGTCGAATGGTGGGTTGACGAACAGAGAATAGCTGGTTGACAAAGCTCTGGAGGACAACAAATATTAAACCGATGACCCAGGCCCGTATGGTCCCGGCTGGTGTAGATGGATCGTCTTTGTTGCTGACGACAGCACGGACTTCTGGGTAAGGGGAGTTTATGGTGAGGAGGGAGACTTCGGTCTTTATGTCGGAGATAAGGTCCTGGTTCTTCTCAGGATTCTGAAATAGCTCGGGATCGTTGAGGAATGACTGGAGGCGGACGATGGATTCAGAGTTGAAGTTGGGATCGTGCTCGTGGAAATAAATCAGGGTCTCGGCGCGCTAGTCGAATGTTGAGTGTGAGATGGCCCTTAGCTTATAATCGGCAGGAGCTTACCCTCTTGGCCTCCTCAAGATCAAGTGAGCGACCATATTCCTCAGCCTCGAGAACCTCCTCTGGTGTAGCTCCAAGAAGCCTTGATCTTTCGTTTATCGATTCTTTGGTCGATCCTCTGTTTGAGCCAGAATCATCTGGTCTCTCGGCCGCCTGTATCGCATCCCCGGCTGCGGGCTTTTCTGTAACGACGCTCATATTTGGCAGGAATCAAATAGCAGGATGTCTAGGAACTGGTGGATGCCATTGTTTTCAGTCTCCTGTCACGGTCCGCTCAGATATATATCTACCGTGATGACGACTAAGGGCCAATGCGGCCCTATTTCGGACGATCCCCATTGACTGGGTAGATTCAGATGGGACATGATTTCTTGGCACACATCTATAAAGAGCAGGTGGTCTTGCTCATCCTGGAGGTTCAGATGTTGAATGTCTAGGAATCCGGGACTTGGGTCCCGTTTGGGTACGGCCCGTTGTTAGCCTACAGCTCTCCCGAGACAACTCCACCTTGGCAAGGCACATGTGATTGGGCTTTTGGATCGTATAGGTGTGATGCTGCTTCTAGGGGACAGATCGGCCGCTCTCATCCATGGGCAATATATTGACTGGCTGGGGCTCTATGCAGACAGTTTCATTAACTTCGAACGGCTTGTTTGTATTTTTCATTGTCTCTGTTCCGAAATGTTTCTCCGTCGCCCACCTCTCCTCTCAAGCTATGGTCGATTAAGCTTATTTCTCTGCCCTCTGCTGATCTCATGCGAGAGAAGATTCTGCCGAGAGATTGCGTAATAAACCCAGTCGCGGACCCCCATCCGAAGTAAAATTCGACACCCGAGAGCTTAATTGCGTGCTTGTTTAGTGGATTCTTCAGATGGAGCTTTAGATAATTGGCCCTGTTGCTGCCCTTGTCGGCCCGGGGAGGTCCCCATTTTATAGACTTTTCCGAGATGGCGAGAGTGAGCCCTGCAAGCAAACAATGGCGGTTTAGGTTTTCATTACACAGGCTACATTATGAGGATCTTTGATCTGGGGTCAATGCAATGGGTAGTTGCGGATGCCTCGGAAGGTCGAAAGACTTGGTATTCACTAGAACAAAGCGCTGAAAATCTTTTCATCGAAATTGACGTGCCATGGTTTAGGCACTTGAACAGGTTGTTGACACTTCTACGGCATGCGGAATAACTTATATAAGAGCATGAAGGTTTGGTCAATGCAAGTTTCCGAAAATCAATTTGGCTTATTCGGACCGCGTCCTCGGGATAAAATAGGAAATCTTTAATGCGTTACAATGATATCTCTACTACCGTCGACCAGATAGCCTAGTGGAAACTCGTCGCAAAGAACACGATGACAACGTACAGAACAGGGCATCATTGTGTTCCTCGTTGTTACGGAAGCAAGCTACAATTGATGGAGAAGAAATCAACTCGGATAAAACATGAAATCCAGTGCAATAAGTACATGCACGGCAGATCCAGTCGGAATGGGGTGTTTAGATGGACATGAATATCTTGAAATGCCCCAACACTGGTAGTCTTGGTGCTACCCTAGAGCTAACCTGACTTTCTTAAGCGTGGCCAAAAGATCCAGGCCAAGCGTTGTTCTAGTCAATGCGTAGCGAAACTACTTTGTTAGCATAATATGTCCAGCAAGAAAAACGCCATTTTCCTAGATATTGATTGACACGAGTGTTTATCAAAAGTATTTCTCAAGATAAACAACAAGTGAAGTAGGCACTTCGGGGTGCTCACCGAGCTAATCTATATGTACTAACGAGGAGGGAATAATTTCACTCTATTATGTCGAAATAATAAGTTTTGCGGGTAGTAGTATGCAATATCGTATCGTATGGTCCCTGAGTTATAGACGATAGTTTTTAAGCGACCTGACGGCTACAACTTTGAGAAATGCTAGCTTCTTTAGCACGCAAGCCAGCCTTTGAAAAGCGCGGCCGTCCGCTAGGCTAGGCCGAGCAGAGGCAGCCTAGTGCAAGGATATTTGCGATGTTATGAAGGTTCCTACATAGCTGCCTGGTATATATACCCACCTTTGCGGGTCTGGTACTGCATGGTCTTGAGCGGAGGAGGTTACTACACGGCGCCTGAAAAGAAAATCGTCTGAAGGTGGCTTGAGGATTGATGCTTGCTAGCCGGAACTAACTGGTTGTGGCTAGAGTTGGTGTGTGGCTGAGCTACCGCGCCACATCTACCTCCAATAGTTGTCGAGGTACCTAGTTAAGGTGTTTATGGTCATTGTTGTTGATAAAAAATATCGTGATAATCACCTAGGGTTTTGATAGGTCCTCCGCTATTTAAAGGGTAGAATTTGAGCATAAGTGAAACATATTCCATGCTGCCGGACACTATCAACAGCTATCATAACCAAGCTGGCAACCCCAATCCACTCAAGCTATCCAAGCGAGTACCATGGAAAAAACCCCTGAATGCAGACTGAAAATCAGCGATGAGGGACATCATGTCTTTAACTAGTAAGATCTTCCAGGATGCTCTGAATGAATTGAGAGGCGGGTGCCTCAAGCTTGCTGGGTGAGGTAGTCTAGATCATGACTATCAAAGGATGGACTGGAAGGCTCGCGTGCGGAAACAAGAATGAGCAGGCCCGAGCGCAAGATAAAAGCAAACCGAAGAGGGCAGTCTATGTCCCAAGCTTCGGAGTTGAGAATTCTACTTGATTAAAACTGCAACCATTTGGGCCGCTGTTAGAAGAGATATTATCCCTGTCAGGCTGTCAACCGCAAGGCAATCGTGGCGCAGGGTGGTCAGCAACGATGAAAAAAAAAACGAATTTTGGTCTTCTCACACTGACCGGGTTTCAGCTTTGGATGCCCAAAGGGCTGCTTCTGATTCGTCTCGGCAAAGCGAATTTTGGTCCATGCGGGCAACCTCCCTCGCGGTCCGCCTCGTTGGCCTCACCGAGTGCCCCTTGCGCGATGGTGGAGAACAACAAGCAAATTTGGGCCTTCTGATAGGCTGATTGGAATGCCAAGAATACGAATTTTGGACAGGGCGGTCATGGCGGGTGGTGGGCGTGCCGTCGAGGATGACTGACTTGTGCAACAACCACGTCGCCAACCCAATGAGAACTTCCTGGTGTCTGGAGGGATGCGCGGGGATGAGTCCCAAAAGTGAAATTGTGACGATTCGGCTTTCAATCATCCTGTTGGCTTGGACGAATTCTTAAAGGTGCAGATTCTGCTCCCCAGATTAAGAACATCCGGCTTCTCTTCCTCAACCTGAACTCCAACGTCCCTATTCATCTTCCTTCCCACGTGGTTTCTATCTAAATCATGTCTCGCTCAGAGAGAATCCCCGCCGCTGAGTGGGAAGCACAAAGAGACCGAATCTCCTCCCTATACGTCGACGATGACAAGACCCTGGACCAGGTCATGGAGCACATGGCTCGGGAGCATGGTTTTCGCGCCTCGTAAGCCTCTTGTGTTAGTATATTAATCACCGCTCACGCTAGTATAGGCGCCCACAATACATCCGTCGAATAACTGTGTGCTGGAAGATGAGAAAGAATTCCAAGAAGGAGGAATGGCAACTCGCTAAAGCACTTGTCTCAAAACGAAAGGCTGAGGGCAAGGACTCGGAGCTCATCATGAATGGGAAATTCGTGGGAAGAAAAAAGATGAGAAAAGAGCTGAGGAGATACCAAGAGCCAGAGTCCTGTGAGTAATCCGGGTTTGTTTACCCCAGGGCATCTCGAGATATGAAGACTCACTATCATAACCACTAGCTCCGCCGGCTCCGTCTATGGACGTCACCGCTTGGACCCCGCCACAGTTGAGCACGAAGATCATTACGGCATCTACGATGCCATGTATGCAGTTTTGGAGTTGTCTTGGAGCACTAGGCAAGTCTTCACAAATCTCTGCATGCCTGCCCTGCAATGGTGTTTGGCTGACCTTGACAAGTTACTGAAATCTCCGGAATATCTGCTCCAAAGACCGGCTATATACCGGATAACCTATTAGATTTCCTCGTCGAGTTGGAGACGGGGTCTCTTCCTGTCGGAAACGGCACATTCCATACAGTGCCCCCTATTGTGCCAATCAACGATGAAACAATCCGCAATGTGTCTCAAGCGCTGAAGGTCACCGGCGAGGCGGTGCTAGAACAATATGGCGATCAGACCGAGGCGCAGATCCAAACGCTCAAAACCTTGGGCCCTTGGATTCGGCTGTTCTACAGCATTGTTTTTCTTTCCACGAATTGGCTCCTGGAGGAGGATCGCCTGGATGAATTCCTACGCTTGGCGATTGATGGTGGATTCACCATCATCGAGGCCCTCAAGCAGGCGATCCTTGTTGATGGGCCAACAACCGGGATATTTGCGACACAACTCCTCCTCAGTGCCATCCGTATCAAGGGAGATGATGCTCTGAACTTAATTCGGTTCTTGCTTTGGCGAAAAATTTGCCCGAATACTGTGGATCTACTGCCACAGGAGAGCCTTCGAGTTAGGCGAGAAAACGCGCTCCATGTCGCGATACGTTGCGAAAACACACCGGCCGTCCAGGTGCTTTTGAAACATGGGGCAAAACCGAATGTGGCCCGTGTCACCTATTGCTTCTCGGATAGAGAACGTTTAGACAGCCCCTTAAGCTTAGCTCTTGCTAGCCTACATACAAGCTCTGTCGCAGAGATGTTGATCGAGGCAGGGGCAGACGTCAATCCGCCTCTGATGCCATTTGCCTGGTCGCCAGCCTCGATGTCACCACTCATGCAGGCTACGAGGAATAGAGACATCCCCCGAGTGCAGCAACTTCTACAAGAAGGAGCGGACCCAAACTGTTTTTCTCCAAAGGGGTTGTGTGCTCTGCATATTGCAATCAAGAACAATGATTTGGACATGGTCAAGGTCTTGCTTAAGGCAGGTGCCGATCCCAATCTTCTGTCCAAGGCGAAGCAAGAGGACCAAATGCGACGAGACTGGCAGCTACTGGAAGATTACCTCTCTCCCTCCACCCGCAACCCTCCTGTAGTAAAAGACTGGTTCTTAAATGATCTGTCATCTCCCCTACGAACAGCGGTTACTCATGGCACACCAATCGCACAAGCTCTTCTCGAGGCCGGCGCGGACATTGACGGCACCATTTTCCTCGAGCCTTACCTGGCCTTCTTCGATCTCCAAGAGATTGAAGATGCTAGCCAGACAGCTCTTCAGCATTCAGTTCATGAGGCTGAATTCCAAATGGCCGAGTTCTTATTAAATATGGGTGCTAAAGTTGAAGCCACCACCCGTACTTTGCCATCAACACCCCTTCAGATAGCATGCGGACTTGAGAAATCAACACCAGGAAAACACCAGTTGGTAGAATTGTTACTTGCCTGGGGCGCGAACGTCAATGCCGCCCCTTCTCTGATACGAGGAAGAACGGCACTTCAATCCGCTGCCCAATCCGGCGATCTCGATCTGGTCAATATTCTCCTCCGCGGAGGTGCCGAGGTGAACACACCGTCGGCTGCCGATGGAGGTCGTACCGCTTTGCAAGCCGCGGCCGAGTCGGGGAATATTGACATGGTCGTTTTACTACTCCAGAGAGGAGCAAACCCCGATGCGGAGGCTGCTACAAAGGATGGGGTAACCTGTCTCCAAGCCTCCGCATCCTCAGGAAACCCGACGCTTCTGAACATGATGTTTCAGAAGACGCGCAATCTCTGCAACGAAAACGCTACAATGTACCGGACCCAAGCTCTTCAAGCTGCAGTCCGAAACGGGTCGATAGCAGACGTGCGGCAGCTACTTGAAGCCGGCACAGACGTTAATGCGACACAAGGCGAATGGCCTATGCTCTGCGAGGCGATACGGATCCAGAACGGCGAGTTGTTCAACTTGCTGATGCTTTATGGCGCTGATCCAGACCCGAATGATGCACACCTAACGCCTCTTTGGATGGCCATTGATCAGCTGGACTTGTACATGGTGAGATGCCTGGTTAGATCTGGAGCTGACGTCAACAAGCCTTCGCCCCATGGGATCTGTTACAAGGATGACTGTTATAAAACAGAGCTATGTGAGCCGGTCCCTGAAACACCCCTAGAAGTAGCGGTAGAGAAGAGGGATATTGAGCTGGTCAAATTGCTTCTGAATGCAGGAGCAAGCCCGAACCACCCGGAACAGTATAAAGCACCCCTAATACTGGCTTTATCCGACCCGCCAAAACCGGACCTGGAGATTAGCCAGCTCTTGCTCAACTGGGGAGCAGATCCAAATTCGACTTGCCGGGGCGAAACTGCCCTTTTCATTACGATGAACAATTTGCGACGGAACCCCGACGATCGTGAGGCACATGAGACGTTCGAAGTGCTTCTAAATCACGGCGCAGATGTTAATATGCCTTGTCAATATGGGACACCCATCCAAAATGTACCAGGCGGGCCCTATTGTCTTAACATTGCTAGATCGCTACTCGTTGCCGGTGCCGAAGTCAACTCACCTGCCTCGCCGACCAAGAATCCATTCACAGCGCTCCAGCATGCAGTCCGCCTCGGACAAGAGGACCTGGTAAACGAACTATTAGCTGCCGGGGCCGATCTTCATGCATCGGCATATGAAGGGGGTGGTCGAACAGCTCTGCAATGTGCAGCCAAAATAGGAAATCGTCGTTTGGTCCAGCACCTAGTTTCACGGGGGGCCGATGTCAATGAGTTACCAGCAAAGAAATATGGTGTCACAGCTCTTCAATGTTCTTCAATTGAAGGTCATTATGACATTGCTGTCTTTCTTCTTGAGAATGGAGCGCGGATTAATGCTCCTGGAGCCATTGAGGGCGGACGGACAGCCCTTCAAGGGGCTGCCGAGTATGGGCGACTTGATATCATCCACCTTTTACTAGAGAATGACGATGAGCCCGAAAAGCTACAGCAACGATGCTGCGGTGCAGCCCAGTTAGCCGAGGACAACGGGCATTTCGTTGTTGCGCGGGTCCTTCAGGAATGGAAGCGATTATGAGAGGCATAGGCCCAAGGTGGCATAATTCATAGGTGGTAGAGAGCGGGCTATGATATGTTGGGGACGAACTTTCATGCGTACCCGAAACACATCGAGTCAGAGTGAAGGGCGGTGGTCTGGTTTCGGTGTAACGATGTCGTCACTAGGCTGATGGGATAATAAAACCGCTATTCTGCATTCGGGCAGTCACCTTTTATCAACCATGGAAAAGGGCGCGAGAAAAAGAACGTAGTCAAATACTGTAGAATACTTGAAGGCGCTATTAACATGGCCTCCTTGGCACGGCAAAAACGACAAAATTATTCTCGACAAACTCAGCAGCAGGGATCCAGTCCCAACTAACAAGGGCTATACCAAATAGATCTGAATAACTCAACCACCATGGTCTCCCTTATAATACAATTGCATGATCGTTTTGTCATTTAAAGTAAGTCTGGGGAGCCCCCCATTCCTCGTTCCAAGTGTCTTCCAGTTCATGTCCCACATCGAATATTTCGGGCCATTCCATTGTGCTCCATTTCTTTGGGTCATTTACAGCCTCATGGAAATGCTTCAGGGCGAGTACTGTTTGGCTTGCCCATCTTCCTGCACTGACGAAACCTGTTCCTGTAGCCATTGGCGCCATCAGGATGGATGATATCTTCTCATCTGCCGTATCTGATACTGCACGGTTGTGCTTATCGATAGCACAGAGCAGGCTCCAGATGGTGTCGTAAACAATCTCTCTGTCCCATCGGACGTCCATGGGAACACGCATAGTAGGGCAAAGAGCTAGGTACTTTGTTCCCCAGACATTTTTAGATTGTTGTATGACGTCTTCGGGAATTTTGACGATGGTGCACGTTCCGGGCGGGGCAAAACCTCGATACTCGTCGTAGAGCTTCTCTTGAGCTACGCGAGTGAGTGCGGTTAAATCTTCAGTTGGTGAAAAGGCGCGAGAAATGGCATGGTCAAAGCCGCCATCTAGCCTGCCGTATGAATTTGCTGGAGATACGATGGTGTCGAATTGTGTGGACGATGAGATCTCAAAGAGTGACGAGTTGTGGACGGACACCGGCATTGTAGATGGCAGATCAGAGGCATGCTCTGCGACCGCCTTCTCGAAGGCATCGCTAAACTGTTCATCTATACACAAGAGGTGGATATGAGGAATACCTTGAATCTCGGACATGTTGGTATTGCTTCTCCCCTCGACGATGTTGCTGGGAATAACTAGGCTCTATTGGTGTGAAGAGGAGAACAGTTGTCATCTTACAGCGGGGTTATTCATTCAGCCACCAATAACACGTGTCATATCACGAAGCAGGTATTTTCATCCATTTGGGGCAGATTTGTCAAACAGAAGTACCGAATATTAGAATTAGGTTCCTCCACGTCAACTAGATGCTGGTAAGATTGGAGTTGACTGGCGACAGGTTATGCATGAGCTTGAGTGTGATGTTTGGCTCATCTAATGTCGAGGCTTGACGACTCACGAGCAAGTATCTCCAATTCTTTTATAAGCACACCGCGAACCGTCTATTTACATGAGCTTAGGCAACGACGCTGCCCACTTAGGCTCGATGTAAAGACCAGTAGCCTCAACCAAGACTGTGCCATCCTTCGCATTCTCAACCACCCCCCGAACCCATGCTTTCCTTCCTTCAACCTCTGTGACATATGCTCTAACCATAATAATACTGTTTACGTGAACCGGGCTCTTATATTCCAGGTTGAGATTTGCCGTTACCGCAATCTTTCCCGCAAGCCGAGGGAAGCTTGCTCTACCCATGCACTCGTCGAGCAAGACAGCAGACAGACCGCCATGTACGAGGCCCGCATGTCCGGAGAGTCTGTTGCCGAGATAGTAGAAGGCTAGGAGAGAGCCAGTCTCGTCGTCGGTGTAAACAAAGGGCGGTTGTGAGATGGCGCCAGGACCGGCCAAGGTTGCACAGGTCAAATGGTCTTGAGCGTGCTCATCTTGCACATCCAATACGGAGCGAGTAACTTTGATGTTTTCCCTTTGTTGAAACTCGAGGACCGCCGGGTGGTTGGTGGCTGTGAGTTGGAGGTCGTCTGATTCTGTCTGGGTGGCGTCGAGATCGGGGACAGAATTTGGGGCAACCTCTGCGGACATATTCGAGCGAGTATGAGTCAGTGCGTGGGTAAGACGTTTGGGGTAAGAACACGAAAAGAGGAATGAGCAGGATGGGTTGTGTTCGAACCCCTCAACTCTTCTTTTGAGGCTTCTCGCCGGTCTCGGAAGAACTCCGTGATCATCCAAAGGGTATTTCCTAAGCGGGGGATGCCGAAAAATGCCTCATTTCTAATCATGGATTTTCCGCCGTATTCCCCATGAAAGGTAGCTATACCAAGCCTCTAGACTCGTACCACTGGCGTGGTATGATGAAGACGTGCTTGGTATGCCTTTCTCCAACCTCCATTTTCAGCATAGCTTGCAAGAAGCTGTGGGGGCATCCATGCAGCTAATTGCTGGCCCTTTGCCTGATCTCGGTGCCGTCAACATCCGGCCTTAGATTGACTAACTCTACTTCCTAGGTGAATCCACTCACCCTCAATAGATATACCGGAATCCTTTTTTCTCATAGTCTGTCGAGTCCCCTAATTGTTCTTCCACCATAATTAAAACATCACTTCCTTCTCTCTGGTCTCGTTGCCAGTTCTCAACCTTGCACCCAATCGCATAGGCCGCCAAGCAGCAGATAGCCACGATCTCGAAACCTAAGATGGCATTGTATCCGGTCGGGTAATCGGGGGCCTCGTGAGTGATAAATACTTGTGGTCCGATAATATTGGCGATGCAGTATGCCAAAAAGACAGTCGCATTGACCGTCAGCTTCTTCGTATGCCCGGACACGTTGCCCATTGGTAGAGACAGCACTTGAATAGGCCACGGTTGTCAGCTTCGAAGACTTCCACCTATTCGAGTCCACTAACCTGTGGCATATGGGCCCCAGAAGAAGTAGAAGAAGTAGTAAGCTACTAGCCGTCCGGCTTTGTTCTCGTGAGGTAGATCTGAAAAGTTAGATAATCTCATTGGCATTGTAACGGCTAATCATACTCACTCTTGATCAATACAGAGCAGGTGAGAGGTACCAGACAGCAAAGGCTTGCAGATAAGCATCGCTTGTTCCTCATCCACCTTTGAGGGATCGCCACCATGAAGCCTGCCAAACTTTGCATGATACCAGTTGGCATCCCTAAGAGGGTTGTCTCGAGCTTTCCGTAGCCAAGACCAGAAACTATCTGAGCGGCAAAGGTAACTAAGCCACCGGTTGGGACATTCATGCTGACAAAGAAGATGAAGAGGAGGTAGGTTTTGTAGTCTGTAAAGGCTTCGCGAACTTGATACCACTTGAGCTCCTATAATAATAGTTAGCTCGAAAGCGAATATCATGTTCCCTGTTGTCATACCTACCTTATTCTCGATTCCGGTCATGTTCTCCCGAACTCTATCTAGCGCGATGTACTTGTCCTTTCCTGTTAAAAAGTTGTCCTGTAGTGGGGAGTCGGGGAGCCAGGTTACTACCACCGCTCCCCAGAGCAGCGTAAACCCTCCGACTACTAGGAACAAGAGCCTCCACGGAGCAATGTCGGTGCTTGAACGCCCGATGCCGTACGAAACAACACCTGTTACCAACTGGCGCTTGTCAGGTATTCCTTTGTCATGAAATGAAAACCAGCCACGGAACTTACGCTAGACAACGCTGTGAAGGTGATGGCCGTTCGAACAGGCTGCTCACGTTTGGTATACCACATTGTGTTGAGGGTGGTCACTGCTGGGAATAGAGGCGCCTCCAACATACCCATTATGAACCTGAGCGTCATCAAGCCGGCGGCATTCTGCGCAGCACCGAGACACATGACTATGGCGCCCCACGCAATGACGGAAACCCCAAGGGTTTTGCCGACAGGAAGCTTTTGCAGTATGAAACTGGCGGGATATTCGGCAACGATGAATCCGAAGTAGAAGATTGATCCCACTACCGGTAGTTCAGTCAGCATAAACAGAGCGTACGCTAACGTGAGCAAGCCTAGAGAACTAACCCCAACTGTACTGTTGCCCGACAAGATGAGTGTCGTCGCTCATTCCGTAGAGGGCCGCATTGGATATGAGAATTTTCTGTATCGCAGTCAACAAGCTTTTCACCGTTATAGCTGCTTATGGACTCACATCGACAGCCGCAATGGTGACTGTCCCGATAATGAGAGGCATAAGACGCCAGTCAATCTTCCTAAGGACACGTTTAGCTTCGTGGGGCTCATAATTGGACCATTGTTGACCATGTTCCTTGAGATATGCGGTTGCAGGGTCAGCTTCTAGCATGGCGTTTGTATCTCCAAGAGCTGGCTTAAGATTCAGAATTCGAGCTAGAGCCTAGGTTTCTGAAATATTGGAAGCGATAGAGAGAAGCACAAGCAACGGCTTGGTCCGTGGGCTAGAAATATTTGTGTTTGAAAACCAGCCTGCTCCCGAGTCTCAGACATGCTGCCGATCATGATGCTGGTGTATCACTATATCCCGCGTACTACCACCAAACAATGCTATGTACGCCACAAGTGACGAATGATTTGCATCTCAGCCGTCCACCGCCAAGAATAGTGTCTTAGGCTCAGCCATTGATCTTGGAGCTGAGCCCGATAACGGCGCTTTGTCCGGCGTGATTGACGATGGATGTCTGGGACTGTCGGGCCAGCCCGCGTGAAACAAACGGGATAACAAGAGGAGACAACTTAAAAATTCTGTGGCTCTGAAACTATAGTCTGCTGACTGTGAGAAGAGTTAGTTATTTGAGGATCTACTGCAAATCATCGATTATCAGTACATTAGCTTAGTCTAGACTTTTATAAGTCAATGTACCGTTCACTCCATTCAACCCCAGTGACAAGTCTCACACGCTCCCTCAGGTATCCAGGGCAAAAACTTCAAACTCAACAGAGTGATTGAATTTCTAACTATGCCACGTGTTTAGTTGGCCCCGCGGAGATTATTTGTAGGGATTACGTTCCCTCAGCCTTGATCCTAAACAGCGAATCGCACCAGTTGGTTCCATCTTAAAACCCCCTGCTAGTACTGCAATTTAGGCTTGTTGGCTGGCATGACCGCTATTTTGGGGCTTAATCTGACCCCTGTAGCTGTAGATTACTCACTCTCCTGTCACCCTGTCGCTTGCTTTTTTGCTTTCTCTTCACCCTCGGCTTTAAGCACCGGTTATCGTCGACGACCCTTCAGCACGTTAATCATCTCGATGTGCGACTGGCGGCAACCATGAGATTTCACTACCTTCATTACATTCTTCCTCTGGCTCTCATCATCCTCTTCTTCTCTACCTCTTTGCTTGCAGCCGAAACCTCGGCCGAGGGCACGGGAGGGTGCAAGCCGCACAAATGGGAGGCGAGTACACGTCCTGGCGCCATGCCTTCAGGCTCTAGACGTCCTCCTCGTCCCGAGCCCACCCGCAGCGTTCCTGTCAGAAAACCACTCGCGGCCGGAGATATCAACTGTCGACTTTGGGACAGAACATATGAACAAGTCGACTCTGGGACTTGCAAAACGCTGGCCAGCCGATACGCCATAGATCTCAGCACGTTTTACGAATTGAATCCGATCCTCCAATCAGAATGTGCAAAAGTCAGACCCAATAATGAGTACTGCGTCAGAGGGTGTAAGCTCTAGACTCCCTTGCTACCTATCTATCTCTCGGCCCATTAAGACCCTAACGCGTACTAGTTATTGAGCCGCTTAGGGCTTACGACGGACTTTGTGGTCCTCTGCACAACAACGCGACTTGTCTCGGGACAGGAAAGCAATGCTGCAACTCTGAAACTTGGACTTGCGGTAACCGAGGGTATGTTGGCCTCCTGTCATTGGCGGTGATGGTGCACTACTAACCAGACGCCAAGCCGGGACTGTACGCCCAGTCTTTGCTACAGAGGTGCAGGTGCCTGCGAGTTCCGCGTCGTCACCTCGACTGATGGGATATGCGGGCAAGTCGAAGGTCGGCATACGCTTCGTGTCTGCGGAGAATGGGGGGATTGCTGCAACCTTGAGGGAAGATGCGGCTCGGGGCCTGATTTCTGCGGCAAGGGTATATGTCAAGCTGGCGATTGTACATATCCTGACCATCCTTTGCTTGAGAGCCCAGCTCGTCTCGCGTGGGAGTATGGGGACGGGCTGCCTTGAATCAACAAGGCTGAATGGACTTTACGATCCGCGAATCTTCTAGTGCTATAAGTTCATTAAAATCAGTAGTGGAGTTAGATAGATGCTACAATACATGAATTTGTCCTCCTGCAACTGGATGGCATTTACACCCCAAGTGCCCGCTTCCACACCCTTTCCGCCAGGTCTAGAGGTTTGCTGAAAGGCCAAGTTATTCCAAGCAATCGCAGACGTGCAACTTCCCATTTGATAACACCACTTGCCTTACTCCAAGATTCGATGAATCCTTTGAAAGCACGCTCAAGATACTCCAATGCTTCGTCGTGCATTTGCGCTTGATGTTTCGTAATGCTATAAGCTCCGATGAAAGCTTTCCAAAGCCACAAGTCAGATGAACTACCTAACTCCACCGGGCAGATATTTCGATCGAGATCTGCCCTGAGTATTGACAGAAAACGCCGGAATATGCGCGCGTCCATTGGCTCGCCATCGTTCCAAAGATCCAGAACGCTGTGCAAGTACAGCCCTGAAGCAACGGTTATACTGGACCAAGAGGTGCTGAGCATTGAATCAGAGGACGTTGAGTCATCATCTTCAAGCTCGAGAATGGATTTTATATGAGAGCTGGCAGTAGCATAGAACAACCTGGATTCTGAGCCCTCCATCCATGCCCAGCCGGGATCACACTTGTCGTCATCGCTGGCGGATACTTCAGTCGCAACTGTCAAGTTCTTGAGATATTTGATCATTAGAGATGCATCTATATCCCGGAACCTTGACTCAGGGGGTTTGACGGCGAAGAAAAAAGGCAACAACCTCACGGCGTTTAATCTCATCTCGAGACATCCGATCTTTTGCGCCTGCCAGTCGAGCAAT
This sequence comes from Fusarium setosum, assembly GCA_013623625.1. Taxonomy (NCBI): domain Eukaryota; kingdom Fungi; phylum Ascomycota; class Sordariomycetes; order Hypocreales; family Nectriaceae; genus Fusarium; species Fusarium setosum. The sequence goes on along the minus strand of JABFFE010000696.1, from coordinate 16,158 downwards.
AACGATACCAAGTCAGAGAACTCTACCGTGTTGTCTCGGCGAAGCATGCGAGTCAGGGAACAACTGCCAAAGATTCTGGCCTTGAAGCCCTGGACAGAGTAGTATGTTCTGTAGGTTCGGATTAGCAGGTCACATTCCTGGCAGGAGTGAAAGGCTTACAAGATGAGATATCGATTTGCAAGCTCCTTTTCAGACGCGTCTGTGGTGTCAAAGTCGTTATCTAGGGGGCATAGAAGGTCGACAGCCTTTATCAGTCCGTCAAAGTGAGTCTCGGCGGCTGCAGCGTTACCGTGACACCCCTATACCAAAGGTTAGCAATAATGCTCAAGCAGTGGCAGATGGCAGATGACCAGGTGAAGAATAATTGACGCCAGGGTTGTGTACCTCTATGAAACACAGTATTGAGACATGTCTCATAAACGTCATGAAGCCGGGCTGGTGTATATTCTTAAGCCATGAATTCAAGATGCGAATCGTCATGACTTTGTGAAATAACATGGTTGACTGATAGGTATGTACATCTCCGACTGTCCATGCGTAGTGAAGTCCTGCCACAAGCAAGGTATCTCGGAGAGCATCGGGGTGATGAGATACAGAAGCGAACCTACGACGTGGTCTAAGTTTTGAGTTTAAAGGATAGTAACGAGGAGTACAGACATTGCTTTTGAAGCTTTACTTGAAATAAGGTCGGAACAGCCACTAGTGTGGCGGACTGGATGCGTGTGCAGTCAGTGACATGCCGCCCGACCAAACTGTACAGAAGGTAGGTAACTTGCAGTAATGTAGCAGCTGCCTTGACTTTAGTGACATGTCCAGTCCTAGACAGTCAAACTGGTCCATGGATTTTGTGATTGATGACTCTAAAACAAGCGGTGACTGAGTCTTGGATGAAGCTGCAAGCCAGGGCTGCTGCTCGCCGGGGAGCCACATGGCTTTACGGTCTCGGAGGGGGAGATTAGGAGCGGCAAATTCACACGGCCGGTCTACCTTGACACATCTCGCGCTGCACACCCATTAGCTGGCCTGGATACATATGTATGAAACCCATAGCGCGCGGATTTCCTCGTTTAAACCATCCAAAGGGGTAGGCGATGTCCAACTCACCAAATGGGCCGGGTGCCGTCGCACCGGACACGGCGCTTCCTACATGTGAGACACCCGGCTCGGCTCCGAGTATGATGCCTCCTCGTCCTTGTGGCCGTGGGGAACAGGGTTCTCGCTTGGGTGCCGTCGTCCATGACTAGCGGACAAGTTCAGGGCTTTGCTATGGGCTGATGCGACCGCGTTTGTGACGTTGGGAATGCTGGATCCTCGAACGTCGCGGGCTGAAGCCATGTTTTTAGCAAAACCATGCGCCAACGCTGTGTTAGCTGGATCGAGTCATCAGATCAGAGGGATCTAGTAAGCTTTTAGCTAAATTAGTATACTAATATTCTGCCACCACACAGCGGCGTAGCAAAGATAGAGCATTAGCGTCAGAGCGTAGTAAGCTTGTCTCCACTAACTGCCACAGCGTTACTTCTTAGTGGATCAAGATCGGCATAAGCCGGCGCCGCGAGCCAAGGTGGATGCTGACTCTAAGCACTAAACCCTTTCCGGATGCATAAACGAGCAACTCCGTCGTCCGCTGAAGAACTTCAGTTCAAGTTGAGTGAGACCTTGAGGCCTAGTTATGAATAGATTACGAAAATGGACCGGTTAGTCCGTCAGAAGTCATGAAAATTCATGGCCCTGTGGCAATCACTTTCATTATATAAACACCAGGCTTCCTTCTCCCTAATCCACTTGTCTCCCATCTACCCATCACGCTTGACTCTGTTCCCATCCAAGACTTCACTCAACCCAAATTACAGCATATCAAGCATCATGGCACAAAAGCCCACCATCGTTTTCGTCCCTGGAGCCTGGCACCGCCCCGAGTATTGGGGCAAGATGGTGTCAGCATTGGAGGCCCAACAGTACAAGTGCGTGCCCGTAGCCCTTGCGACGGCATCCTCCAACATTGACGCAACCCTTTCCGACGACATCAAGGCAGTTCGGGATGTCATTAAGGCCGAGACAACTCAGGGGCGCGACGTGGTGGTGGTAGTGCACTCCTACGGTGGTGTCGTGGGCAGCAGCGCCCTCAAGGGCTTCACTCCGGTATCAGGCGGAGACTCGGGAAACTCTGGCCACGTCGTTGGCTTTTTCATGATTGCCACAGGCTTTATAGTCAGCGGCCTTACATTCATGGAGATGGTCGGTGGCACGCCACCGCCCTTCTGGAAAATTGACAACGGTTTTGCCACCCTCACGGCCGACACCAGGGAGCTGTTCTACCACGATCTCCCAGAGGAAGAGGGCCAGTACTGGGTCCAGCGTCTTACACAGCACTCGATGAAGGCTTTCACCACAGGCGCCGAGGAAACGTACACGGGCTGGAAGGAAGTGCCGGTTTGGTATCTCGCTACGGTGCAAGACAAGGCGCTTCCTATCGAGGCGCAGAGGATGTTTGTGGAGAAGGCCAATGAGGAGGGGGGAAACGTGACGCTACGGGAGATTGAGACCAGTCACTCGCCCATGTTGAGCAAGCCTGATGAAGCTGTTGAGATTTTGGTCGAGGCTACCAAGACGTTCACCAAGTGAGAGTATTAGTTCAGGCAACCAAGATGTGGCAAGTTTTAGACGAAGAATTATCACGGAGAAATATATTATCTAGATCATCCTTATATAAAGGGAGACTAATAATTGCCAACATACAGAGTGACAACTCGGGTGAATAATAGCCAGTTCCCGTTTGCTCAGGGCCTGGTTGACTCCAGGGATTTGAACATGGCCCCAGAGGCACTAGAGTTGGTTACTTGGGTTCTCGATCAACCGCAACAATCTATAGTTACTAGAAGAGATGATGGACTGGGTTATGAAAAGACACAGTGTTCTTTGTCATTGTGAACGCAAGCTGACCTCGACGGAGCAGTTGCACACCACAAACGGATAGGGGTGCATTGTTGACGGCTATTTCGAAACAGTTACCTCTAAAATTGTATGAATGTATACTTTGTATCATTCGGCTCGAGATTATGCGCGAAGGACTCGTCCGGTGTGTCTGCCTCTTTTGTTGGAACCATCGGCTCAGTGAACGACAGGGCAATACGTGCTCTGTCTCATCCAGAGATGAAAAAGATAACACGGTGACCACCGCAGCATCAAAACTTGCTTTGTGCTGTGAGAGAAACGTCGAGTTGGGCATTATTTCGAGGTGCGTAGGTGTCAGTGCAACCTTAAAGGCAGGGTCACAAATGCGAAAAAAGGCGAAAACCGACTGTCTTTGGCACCGTTGATCAATGCACTAGGCTCAGACCATATTCAAATGCAACGTGGATCATACGAAGGGAGCATCGGGCCTGCTACCCAGATGCGCAATGTTGGTTTCCTGATATTGACGGATCACACTCAACCGAGTCACATTTGCTGGACCAGGGGAGCAGTAATGGAACCTCTCTGGTGGAAAAATGGCCAGGGCCAGATTTTGCCTAAGAGCACTCGGTCCATGTGTCACCGAGCCCCCGCAGCCGACGACAAATCACAAGGGTCATCCAAAGCCGAGACACCACCCTGCTGAACGGGAGGTTGGTGCCCGTTGGAGTGAAGATCGGTCGGCTCTGGGCCGAAATAAGCGATTGAGGGAAGGTAATTAAACCTTTGAGGTTCCTAGTCGGGCGCCGAAGAGATGGCCAAGCCTAAGTCCCGAGTTGGGGGTTGGGGGTATTTGTGGTGAGGATGAAGCTGGCTTCGGAGAATACGAAAATTATTGCGCTCTCATGCAGGTGCAATAATGGGAGATGAGACTATGCAGAATGCCAAGTGATCCAGGACCTCAAGTAATAATAAACGGAGTGCACATTCTACTCGCCATGGTGACAATGAAGATAGAATAAACTCTCAAAACAACGGGCCAACTTACCCCAGAACTCCTCAATCTCCTCACCCTGTCCCCGCCCCCAGACCACACAGACCACAGCATACTCGGTGGAATGACCTCCCCCGTGGGGACAAAGGTCTTGAACGGGTGGATCCATCACGCTTAATCTGCCACGGAATGTCACCCCATTCGGGCAGCAGGGTGCCATTGGAGAACCGGCAAGGACTGGGGGAGCAATAAAGAGCCCAACATGCTCTCCTCATCCAACTGCCTTTTCCCCCTCTCCTCCAGGTGCTCGCCTGACTCTTGTCCTTTTCGATAACCCTCGGCTTCCCTGCGCGTCTAGTTTGCGATTGAGACACTCCCTCCATCATGTCCAACGTCGAGCCCCTCGACCCCGAGGTCGTCGCCGGCAACCCCCAAGGTGGCAAGGCGGCCGCCAGATCGTCGATGCAGAAGGAGGACATTGAGCACAAGGCTTCTCTCGCTGAGGATGTGGGAAAAGAGGACCAGGCCCAGTACCACAAGATCGACAAGGAAGTTGCCAAATATGCTGGTTCTGAAGCTATCCACATCTCACCCGAGGAGAGTACGCGACTGCGAAAGATGATTGACAAGCGCGTGTTGGTGGTTATGATCACGACCTACTTCCTCCAGGCCATTGATAAGGGAACTCTTTCTTTTGCGCAAGTCCTACCACTCGACCTTCAGCCGAGAGCCCAAGGCTGTTAACATGTGATCAAACGGCTAATCGCTAACCATAGTGCCATTATGAACATGCCCGCGGATGTAGGAATGGCGCTTCCCGATGGGTAAGCACCCTCGCGAAAGAAATCTGTGCCTGACTTCTAACTCTCCCCAGAAAGCCTGGTCCTAACTGGCCTTGGCTCACGACCTGTGTGTATATCGGCATTCTCTTCGTTGAGTATCCTCAGGTAAGAACTCGTACATGTCCCAAAAGAAGCCACTGCTCACCATCGACTAGAACTACATCATTGCACGAGTCCCCGTAGCCAAGTACCTTTCCTTCAGCATCATCGCCTGGAGTCTCGTCCTCGGCTGTCACGCGGCTACGCACAACATGGCTGGCCTCATTACCGTCCGAACCCTCCTCGGAATCTTCGAGTCAGCCTGTCAGCCCGCCTTCGTCGTCCTTTCAGGCATGTGGTACCGCCGTGAAGAACAAGCCGCCCGTGTGACATATTGGTACATGATGAACGGCGCCCAACAGATTGTCGGTGGTCTCTTGGCTTACTGTTTCACCTTGATCCAATCTGGTCCTCTGATGAACTGGCAATGGCTATTCCTGTCTTATGCCATTGTGTCACTCATCTTTGGTTTCTTTGTCGGCTGGTGGATGCCCGATTCGCCTATGCGCGCCAAGTGCTTCAGCGAAGAGGATAAGCGCCTAATGGTCGAGCGGGTTCGTGAAAACCAGACGGGTATTCAGAACAAGACCTTTAAGAAGGAACAGGCCATCGAGGCTCTCAAAGACCCTCAGACCTGGTGCTACGCCGGTATTCAATTCTGTACCACTTTCCCAACCAGCGGACTTGGCGCTTTCGCAAACGTGGTCATCAAGGAGGCCTTCAATTTCTCTACTCTCCAGACCCAGCTTCTTGCCATGGTTCTTGGTTTCTACATCATAATTGTCTTGCTTGGATCTGTCTGGATCGTCAAGCGCTTCAACCAAAACATCTGGACCATGCTTGGCTTTGTCGTGCCTTCATTCGTTGGCACCATCCTGATTATGGTATGTTTCCCGGATACCAAAAATACCAAAAGCGCCTTTTTGTACTAACATCGATAATAGACCGTTGATAACACCAACTTTAGCACCTCGGTTGGTCTGCTAATCTGCTACTACATCACCCTCTCTTTCTGGTCTGCGCAAACTCTGGGTCTGAGCATGATGAGTCGTAATGTCGCTGGCCAGACCAAGAAGACTTTTGTGATCGCCAACAACTTCATCTGGTGGAGCGCTGGCAACGCCGCCGGAAGCCAGGTCTTTCTGGTGAGTTTTCTAGGATGGCCGCAATCTCATAACATTTATCACTAACTATCAGAACAGGCCAAGGAAGCGCCCAAGTACCACTCAGCTTTCGCATCCCACCTTGGCTGCTACGCCCTTCTTGTCATTATTCTCTTGTTCTTCCGTTGGCACCTGACTCGGGAGAACAAGAGGCGTGACGAATTGGCTGCTGCTGGTGTTAGAGAAGCCGCGGACGACCGCATGGTGCACGCCTTTGAGGATTTGACGGACAGGGAGAACCCCAACTTCCGTTACGTAGTCTAAAGTTGCTTCGTAGAATGCTTGGCTATGGGGTGTTTATGTTGCGGAAATGGAGTATTTTTTAGGAGGAGTCTCATATTCAGTCACGCCTTTCAAGGATAATAGGATTGAAGATGCCATTTGAGGACTGAAATTTCTCATTTCTTGAGCTTGCAACATGTATGATGATGTTGTGTTGACATTTGGTCACTGATTCAGGTATTTCTTGAAGAACAATCTACATGTCATCTCCAGCGGGTTGGGCTATGTAGAGTTCAGTCCGGTTCATTCAATGAACTTCTTGGGATCATACATATCCTCATCAAGCCGATGCCTCACCGCCCACTCTTCAATCTTGGACCACTTCCTACAAATGTGCGTAGTGGTCGCATTTGGGAAATGCTTCCCCGGATGATCCGCCCAGTACCAATGAATCAGACTCAGGTCCGCATTACACATCAAGCTCTGCCGAATGGAGTCAATGCAGTGAAACTTGTGCATGGTTTGTAGCCTATCCAACTTCCCATCTGTGCTGTTAAAGTCTCTCACCATTTTCCGTATGTCGTTGAGACAGTGAAGTTGATGGTAGACGTCGAGACTCGTAATGTAGTAATCGGGATCCTTGGAGATCTTTGATGTTGGACGTGAGATGCCAGCTGCCTCTTTCCCAGAGATTTGGACTATGTACGGGTCCATCAGTTGGGTCCAGGCCTTTTCCGCTTCGAATGATGCCCCGTAGTAGACCGTCTTGCCTGAACTAACAGCAGTGTTAGAGGTATTGATGTAAACTCATAGTGCCAATGCTCACTGGTCTTCGGGGAAATCCGAGTTGAACGTCACTATTTCATACTCAACTGCACTTTCCGCTGGAGCTATAATCATCGTCAGTGGAAGCTCCGCATTGACGTGCAGCCAACTCACAGTATAGGTTGTTTGGCCATGGCGGTAAAGGTGATCCTTTGTTTGCGCGTAGCCAAAGCCAAAGGCATGTCGCAGCAAGTAAAACATTGCAAGTAAAGGATATCCATGCTGAAATCCTCTTCAAGTGGCCAACCTTCCCTCTTGAGTCCCTCTTGTATTCGTCTGCCCATCTTTCCTTCTCGTAACTGGAGGAATCTTTACCCAAAAGTCGATCATCACTCTCTGGATCATCTGACGAAGTACGACTCATTGTTACTGCAAGAAACGTCTGGGTTTTAGCCAGCAGCACGTCGTTAGCCAGGAGAGTAAGAGTCAAGCTTTAGGAGTAAGAGAAGATGTCACCTCATCCATACCCAAGTATGCTTAAATGCATGGTGACCAGTGTTAGCCATTTGCTCGGGAGAGTCATTTCCGAACAAAACATCTTCTCGCGATATATCAGTCCGACCGGCGCGCAAAAATGCCGAGTCTTGGCACATCTTTGCCTATTTCAACGCCCACCACTTCTGGAGGATTCAGGCTATACTAAACGTGCATACCCAAGGTTGCGATGTACCAATTCATCCACCACTTACAAGTCGTGTCTGTGATAGTATAGTCAAGTAGTATCTTACACCAAAGTGCGAACCTACCAGTCATATGATCGATTTCCATTGTCGGACTCCTAATGGTAACGCGACAGGCTCTGAGTCTTACATCCAAAACGCATCATGTAGGCTCTTGAGAGGTGGAATTGGAAAGAAGCACAACCTAGATCATTCGGTGATTTCATGCCAGCAATCAGACTCAGAGGATTGCAAGCTTAGTGGTAATCTTATGCTCTAGATGGCTAGTTCCGTAGGTAAGCACGGCCACGAGAAATGCAGAGTTATCGGCCCTCGTCACTTGGTCGCCAGCATGAGCCGCGATGTCTTCAAGTATCCCACGAATAATATAGACTGGATGGTTACATTTCCCCGCGCAGGATGAAAGCACTATGTTTACGTGGAGTCTTTCGCAATTATCACATTCCGAAGCCGGGAGAGCTTCCACCGAAGCTCATATTCACATAAAAGGACTGGCAGAATCGCCCTGTTCACCATTACAGGCCTTCCACAGAACCATTGCCCCATTACAGCTACCATCAATTACAATAGCGTCGCATATTGAGGCCCTTTCAACATGAAGTACTCTCTCATTCTGGCGCTCGCCGCGCCGCTTCTTGCTCTGGCTGCCCCTACAGCCCTCGACTCCAAGGCCGCTCGAAGGGCTCCAGCAGAGAATGCATTTTGGCAGACCGACGTTGGATGGTTTGACGATGGCACCAAGAAGCGCGAGGCATCACCAAAGACAGAGGAAGTTGAGAAACGCGAGGCTGCGAAGAATGTCTTTACCCAGACTGACGTCGGCTGGTTTGACTCTGGCAACAAGAAGCGTGCCGCTGGCAAAAAGCGTGCCAAGAACGTCTTCACGCAAACCGATGTTGGATGGTTTGACTCTGGAGATAAAAAGCGAGAAGAGTCCGCGAGCTCAAATTGAGATGCAGACCGGAAAGGTATGAGCAATAACTATCTAAATCTAAATTGACCTGACATATAATAAATACTGAAGGAACCGAAGCTTGTATATCCTAAGCCATCCAAAGGCGATGTGTCATTAGGACATTATGATCGAATATTTCGAGAGGAGGGTCATCTTGGCTAGCACACTCAACAATGGTCAAGAAATTCTGGCAAAGGAACCGTCCTAACCATTCGGATCAGCATGGAAATCTAACCAGGTTCATGTCAGTTATTTCATATACGTGCTGAGTTCTACTCTATCCTATCGTACAATGAAGTGCCATCCAATATTACGCAAGTGTAACGCCTTCCTGCATGCCTCAGCTACGGGGTCTAAAAACCACGACTGTCTAGGTCAAACATCTGTCTATAAGTCTTCCGATGCATTTCCAAAAAGAAGAAAATACAAATTGTGTGCCTGTGAATGTCAGCATCAAACCCTTGAGAGTGTGGAAGAGACTCACGGCCCCTGTCGTAGAAAGCTTGGAACCCATCCCTTAAACACCCAGGCAGCACCTTCAGTCTTGGATATACTTTTCAAGGTTTCTAGGACTCCCGCATTATCCTTTGATGACATGACTCTTGTCTTGATGACATCAATCGGACTTGTCACAGTCGCAGCCGTCAAGCCGGCTATGAACGAGGCTGACAGCTGAGTTGCCAGTGTATCACCCAAAGGGGTGTGGTCTATCAACAGCTGCTTTGCCACGTCATATGTCGCCAGTTGACTTGCCGTTGTGAGCGCTGCACGACTGCTGTTAGGTAACCAGCCTCTGAAATAGCTCGCCACGCCTTCTTCCCTGGCCATTCGTATAGCACCGTCTATCGCATGCTTGTAGTTTCTGCGTTGGTGAACAGGAAGCGCCACATCGTTTTGCATCCGGACATTGAGAACATCAGCAAAATTACCCGCGATACCTCCTAGGAAACCGGAAGATACTGCCATCGCGATAAGTGATAAGAAGTTGGGCTCCGGGCCTGTCCGTTGTTTCAATTCTTCGTAGATACCAAAGCGGACAGTTGAATATGTAAGTTGGCGGAGAAGAGAGGCGGATATCCCGCTGTAAACCCCGAGTGGCCCTTCTGACTTAAGGATTTTGGCCAGAGTGCCACGCATCGTCTTTGGTTCACTAGCCTCCCTGGTTTGTAGCCGCACCTTGACTAGAGAATATTTTTAGAAGAGAACAAGCGACGAGGCAGAAAGAAATCTTACCAAGGTCTAATGGATGAGTAACACAAGCCGCCATGCTGGTAGCACTTCCGCCAAACCAAAAGGGATACCGAATGGGACTGTTCTTCTGTCCTTTCTCTGGCTCTGGCTTCGAAGCAGCTGCGGCAGCCTGCATCTCGGCCGATGCCGCCACACTACTCATGTTGTAGCAACGAGTATGCAACTGAGTCAGATCTAATATGTAACGAGATTCAGATAAGATGCGCGCAGATCGAGCTTTTGTGGTTAAGCAACGCACCAGGGAAACGGGGCCGTGCAGACCGGGATCCTATCTCACCGGGCTACCAAACGCTTTCATTCAAGGCAGCGGCACTCGGCAAGCCAAGCTTATGGTCATCGGCGGCTGTCAAGCATTTGTTTTCTCGGCGTTGTCAAGTAATAAGCTTCTGCGGCCCGCAAGTTCCCGGGACTTCGGCGACCTGAAAATGTGCACGGTGAGTCAAAGCCGGGCTCGGCGACCTCGTCAAACATCAAACGGACAGACCTCCTTCAAGCCGATGGCACATTTTCGCATAACTAATTGGATCTACTCCATTTTACAATGAGAATATTGACACGCCCCATGGGCAATTTTATTCATCCATGCTAACATAGTGACACAAGCGAGGGACACTCCATCGTGTCTGCCTCAACCACGGCGTTTTTAATGCCCGCAAATAACTATCGGAGAACACCTACAATGCTCTCAAATTCCCAAACGCCATAAATCAGATTTAGATAGCAGCCAAGTAGTTCCCCATCCTATTTAGATCCTAGTCTAGTGAAGCTTGTCAACGATAACGGTTTCCGGTCAAGTCTTCCCCCGTTTCTCTCGGCTGCCTTTCCCAGCTGCAAACATTGCTTCCTTCATCTGAGCTTGTCTATCTTCTTCTTCCTTCTTCTATTTGTCAGCTTTCGCCTTGTCACGCTTCTCCTTGCTGCTTTTTCCGGTTGCAATAGTTGCGTCTTCGTAAGCCAATTCTCTTTCGAGGCTGTCCTCCTTTTCCTCGCGCTTGTCAGCCATGACGTCTATTCAGGGCTCATCATCAGCAATGCAGCGGTAGAATCCTCTGTCAATAATAAGCCTAGCTATGATGATAACCTAAGCGCGACTTCTTTGGTATCGTGCAAAGGACTGTCCGGGATGACTAGGTTGGGCGATATCTGACAGGTGTTCTTGAACAAAATGGGCCAGAAGAGTTGAATGACAATCACTGTCTGGTTACACTCAGATTATTCCTAAGTCTGGAGCAATTGGGTCTCTTTATACTTTTTCAATCTTTCAGAGAGGCGCATTTCATGTCACAAGGGCCATGGGCCGACTTCTCCAAGGCGCCAGACACATATCTCATAACCGCATCCTATTGGAGATGGAAAAGTGAAGCTGAAGGAAAAGACAACTGGCAGCAGGCAGCAGTGTGACCCGACCAACCGCACGCCAAAAGAAGCACTCAGAATGGGTGTTGGTACAGTTGCGCAACCACCTTGCTGCAGAGCCAACCAACCAAGGCCACCTTTGAGACAAGGGCAAACAATGCTGCCTCAGGCAGAAAGTACTCACCCCCGCTCAAGCTCGGTTTTACGCGTTTCAGACTGCCTCTAGCGAGTTCCGTTCACGTACGCAACCAGCACGCGAGACGGGACGTTTTCCCATTTGCTGCCACGTTGGAAGTTTTCTGTGATACCTGCCACAAACCAGCCCAACCAAATATCATCCCCCTTTTCGTTCTGATCCCCTTGTCTTCATTTCAACGTTGAGCTCGCCTCGGTACTTAACGACTTGTCTCTCATGAAACACGAGACGAAATGACTAAGGCTCGACAAAATTTCGACAACGTTGCATGGGACAGAAACGATGAGGAATGGGAAAGGTCGCAGAAGCATCTTTGCCTCAAATCTACCTGTCGCCTCGTCGAGTCTCTAGTAGAAAGAATATTTGAGAAGCGAGCGTGCCTGGTTCCGCCGTTGATTTTTGGTGGTTTCAACGTTCTTTATAGGGTTCATCTTGAAGGAGATCCCTCCGATGTCATGGTTCGACTGCCATGTTCCAGTCTGGTCCAGTTCCCGGAGGAAAAGATCAGTTACGAAGCTGCCACCGCGGCCTACATTTCTCGAAACACCCGGATCCCAGGTCCTAAGGTTCTCTATCACAGCTCTTCTTCTGAGATTGGGCCCGTCATTGTCTTGCAGCACGTTGAAAGCAAACGGGACATGTCGGATGCCCTAGCAATCCCGGATCAAGACCCGGATATAACTCCGGTCTTGAACCCAGCTCTGGAGGAAAGTACGCTCGAACAACACTACAACAAGATGGCCTACATTCTATTGCAGCTTTTGCAACCAAGCTTTCTCCGTATTGGGTCATTAGCAGAGGTTCGCCCAGGCTGCTACTCAGTGACCGGACGACCAATCACTCAAAATATGAACAATATGATACAGCTTGCCAATATTCCGAAATCAATACTTCCGTTAGAAAATCAGACCTATGAGACTACTGATCAGTGGTATGTTGCATTGGCAGGAATGCATATGGCGCAGTTACTCTTCCAACATAATGATCTTATGCGCTCAGAAGACGACTGTCGGAACAAATATGTTGCTCGCCAGCTATTTTACAAACTAGCGAAAGAGGGTAAACTATCAACTTTTGGCTTCGTGGAGGATGACTGGTCCGCGCAGTCCAACACTCAGCCTGCACATTGCTCAGCCCCAGACGGGTCAGGCCCTTTTCGACTCTGGTGCGATGACCTTCGGCCGGCTAATGTCCTTCTGAACCAAGATGACAACATACATTCGGCTATTGACTGGGAGTTTGCGTATGCGGGCCCCACACAGTTTGTGCTCGATCCGCCTTGGTGGCTGCTCCTAGAGGTTCCTGAGATGTGGTCTTCCGGAATTGAGGAGTGGGCGGATGTATACGGTATACGGTTAAAGACTTGGCTATCTGCTATGGAGGATGCAGAGACAAGAATAGAGCCTCATTTATTGCCATTCAAGGTATCCACGTATATGCGTGAGAGCTGGGAGAGTGGCCGGTTCTGGCTCAACTATGCTGCGAGGAAGAGTTGGGCCTTTGATACAATCTTTTGGAAATACTTAGACGAAAGGTTTTTTGGTACTCGGGAAACAGATGTCCCAGAGCACGAGTTATGGAGGACAAGGCTGGACCTTCTAGGGGAGGAAGAAAGAAGGGGAATAGAGCCGTTTTTGAAGCGGAAAATGGAGGAGTCGAAGGCACGGATCCTCATAGACTGGGACCCAACAGAGGCAAGGAAGTTCTTGGTTGACATATTGCCCAAGTAACTCTGCCGGGAGATATTTCAAGATCGTTTCCTATTCAATACTTACCTACAGCTTCTCTACCTTCCTGTGATAAGAGATTAATGGCCAAAGGGGCCAACATTTGTTCGATATCTAGCATGATACATGCGTTCGTTGTCCGCCACCATTTTTGTGGCTTCGGTGGAAGTGTGTCATATGAAGGATTAGTATATGACGCCTGGATACGATATGAACTCAAATAAGTAATATAGTAAGCCCCTGGGATAGTGCGGTGATAGTCTACGAGAATACTCTTGACACTGCCTTGCTTCCATTTCTTGCGCCCCATCGGTGGGTCTGGAGTCTGCCTGGGTCGGGCCCAGCATGCAGAGAAGAAGGAGGTCTCTAGGCAGCTTGCAGTTGGCAGCTGAGGGTGCAGAGGTCGGTCGAGGTTGTCTAGCAGCCAGTTTAGAGAGGGCTCTTAAACTAACTTCCAAGGGCCTCTTCCAAGGTGGCTGATCCCGTCGGCGCGTTGCCAAGAGGGGGAGAGGGCTGTGTCAGCCCACGGTTGCTTTGGTAGCAAGGGCATATTCCCGTGAAGAATTTCGTGTCTTTTGCGAGCTTTGAAAAGTCCTGGAAGTCGGTTCTGATTGCCTTGTGGATAGCCTGCAGCGGCGACGCTACTAGCCATGGCCGCTTGCTAGGTATCACTTTGTGGCAATAGGAGATATGATAGGGGTTCTTGCGACGGCCGCAGGAGCAGCTAATCGTCGCATCCTAGTGTTTAAATCGTTCGTGGTAGCTAGCGTAGTCGCCGTGGCGTGTCCTTGCGGCTAGGAGGTGATGTAGGGTGCTCCTCGAGAGTGACAGTTCCTCGGGGCATCTTAGGGCTGCTTGAAGGCTGAGAGGTATGTACGCCTCGGGCATATTTGTTGTCCACCAGGTCGGGAACTCTTGTCCTGTCAGTGCCCTTGACTTTCGCCGTATGAAGGCGAGGGTCGGGGGGACCCCTGGAAATTCCGCCTCGGCATCCCGCATCCGCTTCGGCATCCCGCATCCCGCGTCCCGCATCCCGCTCATCATCTCATAGCCTAACACCATCATGAAATGGCAAGGTGTTAAACACTCACTTGTGACCCTAGGTGCATTAGCGTGACAATTGCGGAACGTGGCGGAATTGATTTTGACTTAAAATGGGCTCAGCCTAATCCGACCTGTTTTAGATTGTTGTTATCGTGGTGAGTTGCGTGACAAAACGTTGAACAGTATCTTTGGACCTAAATCAACTCCTATTATCATCAGTCACGCAAGATCATCATGGAGGACATAAGTACCCCGACCGAGAATAATGCCTGTGTTATGACCGCACTTGCTACTCTTTCCATGGAGAAAAGACCTCTACCGGCCGAACCGGGACCATACGAGTATGTCCTCAAGACAGAACCGCTCTTTACCCAATGGCATAGACTATAAAGATTATCCCAGTTACTAAGAGGGCTGCAGTGTTATCGTAGCACCCAGGATGACGGGACTATGCGGCTCCGACATGCACATATTCCTGGACGGACGGGTAAGTTGAGGGGTTAATGTCATGGCCATGGGTATGATGATAATCTAGTATTCAACTAGGCTGGTGAATCAACGTTCGACAGTCCTCTCATTCTGGGTCATGAGTCTGCCGGCATTGTCACTAAAGGCAAGTCAGCTATTTAATGGACCTCCAAGGGTGCCGGATTCAAGCTGATGTCGTTGACAGTTGGCTCTGAGGTGACGTCAGTCAAGATCGGGGATCGAGTGGCGATGGAGGTGCGTGCCATCCAGGTTTTGGACCGATGACTTTGTAGCTGACTGTACCTAGCCCGGAAGCTGTTGCCTTCGCTGTGAATTTTGCAAGAATGGCTCATGTGAGTAGCCGAAACAGAAACTAGACTAAATTGGCACATCCCTAAAAACCGTCATAGATGAACAATGTGGAAGCACGAAATTCGCTGCCGCCGACGGATTTGATGGCACCCTGCAGGGCTTCTTCACGCTTCCAGCCGACTTGTAAGAAGACGAGGAGCTTCTCCTGGACGAAAAGAAGTCAGTCTCGCTAACAGGGTGAGCAGCTGCTATAAACTTCCCCACAACGTGTCAATGGAAGAGGGAGCTTTGGTCAGTTGCTTTCCACCAGCGGTGCACACACAACTAACAGATCATTATCAAGATCGAGCCTCTCGCAGTGGCAGTCATGGCGGTTCAGACCATCGCTAGTATGCCTCACAACGCCAACGTCGCAGTTTTTGGTGCAGGTTCGTGTGGGCTTTTGTACGTGCAAAGATTCACAAACAGCTCGTAAGACATGCTGACGATCTCTTCACAGAACCATGGCTGTAGCCAAAGCTCTTGGAGCCCGACGCATCCTGGCCATCGACATTCAGCCTCAACGCGTAGAGTTCGCGAGAAACTACGCTGCTACTGATGTGCACGTTTCCTCTGAAAGACTGCCAGGCGAGGACAACATGGCGTATTCGAAACGTCACGTAAGCGATGAAACCCTACATCAATAGAACGCTCTATAATCTCATAAGACGCGGAACTAATTTGCGACAGGCTCGAGAGATCATGACCAAGTTTGGTTTCGGTGAGCGTGGCGAAGGGGTAGACTTGGTAGTGGAATGTTCGGGCGCAGAAGTCTGTGTTCAGACCGGAATTTTGTTGGTGAAACGTCGTGGAACGTGTGTCCAAGTGGGCGCCGGACCCTCTAACAACCTGATACCTATGTCTATCTTTGTCAACAAAGAGGTTAGGTTGATTGGGAGCTTGCGGGTAAGACATACCAAGAAGCGACATAACATAAGATCTAAGCGCTTATATAACGCCTACTAGCATGGCCCGGGCTGCTATAGTCTTGCGATTGACCTCGTACGCCAGGGACGTATTGATCTCAAGCCCTTGATTACTCATCGGTATGCTACATTCTACACGCAGCTCAAAACTTTGCTATTATAAGTCTGCCACCTTTAGGTCAGAGGAATCACAATAGCAAAAAAATATAGTATCTATATAAATA
>JABFFE010000694.1:0-38122 GCA_013623625.1 Fusarium setosum | reverse complement strand
AAATAGCTACTAGAGAGATATTTTATTATAGCTTAGATATTATTTACCTTCTTAACCATAGCCTTTTTATTAACCTCCCACATAGCACCCTCCCTATCAAACACAACCGCCACCTCCTCTAAACTCAATCGGCGTGTCTCTGGATAAGCAAAGAAGACAACAAAGAACCAGACTACAAGCAGACACGCAAACACAATATAGTACCTCCAGCCTATAGCTTCCAGCGCAACCGGGTTTGCAAAGCCGTTAAAGACGACGCTCGCAAACTGCGAGATGTTGAAGATGGTGAGTCCCTTTGCTCGGAGGGTATATGGGAGTACCTCTAGTAAATATGCCATGGGGATGGGGTTCATGGAAATATTATAGAAAAGGAAGAAGATAAAGATCATAATAACCACTCCAATACCGAGGCGTTTATTTTCGAAATTCTGCTGCTCATTCTTAGCCGAGATGGCCGTCCAGATGACGAATGACAGTGTCATGCCAGCAATCGAGAATAGGAACAGGCCGCGCCGCCCAAAGCGATCAACAACTAGGGCTGAAGCGATGGCAATCAAGTAGTTGAAGATTTGGAGCACCCCATTGATAATATTCTGAGTCTCGGGGTCGGTAATCCCAATCGACTTCAGAACTTGGACAAGGTAGACCGAGACAAGGCCGTTGCCGCACCACTGGATAATGAACCCAATGGAGACGCAAATAAACAGGCGATGGCGATTTCCACCTGGACTCGAGTCAGTCAAAATGTCCTGGTAGTGGCCTCATGAGTCGCACTCAAGCTCAAAGGACATACTCGTTTTCAAGAAATCCAAATAAGAAGAAGTATTCTGTAATTTCTCGTTTTGAATAGCAATGGTAATCTCCTTCATTTCGGCAAGGACAAGTTCGTTGGGTTCCTCAGAGCCAGCATGGTATCTGCATAGAATCATCTGTGCCTCTTCAGGTCGGTCGTGCGCGACGAGCCACCTAGGGCTCTCCGGGACAAGGTAGATGCAAGCAACTTGGATGACAGACGGCGCGGCTTGGAGAAGACAAGGAATCCTCCAACTCCAGCCACTAGGCATTTTGAAGGTGCCGTAAGTGACCCAAGCGGCAACGATGGATCCAAGGTACTATTGCTATGTTAGAAACCGCCTCTGTCTCTTCAGCCATATGATGATCGTACCCATGCTGTATTGTATATCGCTGTGATAATCGGGCGATGGGATGGATAGGCCAGTTCTCCAATCATTGGAGCGGCAGCAATAGCAATGAAGCTACTTCCCCAGCCGACCATGCCACGGCCTGCCAGAAAGGTGCCTATGCTGTGACCGGCACCTTGAATAACTGCACCAGCAATGATGAAGAGAGACCCGATCATTATAGCGGGACGACGACCGAATCGATCTGCGAGCATCGGGGCAAAAGGTAAGGCAGCGATACCTCCAATAACTTGGATAGTCGAGATAAGACCAAGGGCGCTTCCGGATGGGTAGTCGAGGTCTGTTAGTCCAAGAGGGTTAGAAACAGGAGCATGTTCAATACTCTCAGCCGCACAAACCTTGATTCCAGTATGGCAAGCTCTGGAAGCCATTGATGACACTTCCATCAAATCCTATGTTTTTAGAGTCAGCGTAGGAGTCTTGCTAGGGGGCTCTCTTTAGGCATACCGGAAACGTAGGAAGTGAGAAGGGGGATGACCAAGAGTGCATTCAGCTTGAGCAAGTGAGGAACCCTATACCAGGGCCGCCCATAATCGGGAAGGAGGTCAGCAATTTGGGGAAGCTCGGCATTTTCCACCCTAGTGTCTGATGGTGTGTGGTGTTCATGCTTTCCGTATTTTGCCATCATGGCTTCTGGGGCCACAGAATGTGAAGTGTGGGATGGATGCCGTGAAGAATTGATAGCCTTAGTCCTCTTTTAAATATGAATCAAGAGGGCAGTATGAGCCTTATATGCTGTCAACAAACAAGCCCCTCCAAAGTGAGTTAAGCTCCTGAGGCCGTCACCAACCCGAACCTAGACCACCCTTGACAATTAAGAAATCTGGGGCCCCAGCTCCAGACCGCGCTAATCCCCGGATGGTATGATTTTCGGGGCAAAAACATGGCAGGCGAGGGTGCCCTAGCTCGAAATAGGCGGAATGGAAAATTTGGTGAGGTCACGAAAGACTGCCAAGCGAGTGTTGACAGGATGCCGAGAGTGGAGGTTTCAATTCGCCGCGGAACAGTAACCAGACTATTGAGTTATTGACCCTGGGGCGTTGATCTCATTGGCCTGGCCCACGCCTACGGAAAAATTGAGGGTCTATGCGGGGTTTCTCCGCGCAAGATTTGGGGGGCGAACTACTTCTCGTATGTGGGCCAGACAACAACAACACCACCCAACATGACGGACCCAGCCCTTTGGAATCCTGTCACGGAGATTCAGGAGGATATGTCGATCGATCATGGCACATTATCCGGAGCTACCGTGGGGCAACTGGCTCATGAATGCCAGGGTCCGACTTTTATAACAACAGCTGACCGAATGGGACTGGCATGAACATTACATCCACCCACCTTTTGTCACTCGGTACCATTCGCGGTGTTATCGTCCAGCACCTCATTTCTCTCATCTCATTCCATCCGAGACCCGACGGATATGTTTCTCATCGACGTTGAGAACGCTCTGGAGCAGCTGACGTTGGAGGAGAAAGTCAAGCTACTCGCTGGGCAGGACACCTGGGGCACGTTTGCAATTGATCGAGTCGGAATTCCTCGCATCACGGTTGGTCTCTGTATTCCATTTCGAAAGATTTTCTACGCAGTCTCTTTAAAGCAGAAGCTAATCCCTGGTATCTCTGAGCAGACCTCCGATGGACCTCAAGGCGTTCGCGGCACAAGCTTCTTCAACGGCCCTCGCGGCATGCTTCTCCCATCTGCCACAGCCATGGGAGCCACCTTTGACACCGAGTTGATTCGGGCGGCGGGCGAACTACTCGCGGCTGAAGCCAAAGAAAAGAAATGCCACGTTCTCTTAGCTCCGACCGTCTGCATTCAGCGGTCACCTCTACTTGGCCGTGGGTTCGAGGCCTTTGGCGAAGATCCGTGGCTCAGTGGCACCATAGCATCAGCTTACATCAACGGCGCGCAGGAGAATGGGGTGGCTTGCTCTATCAAGCATTACGCTGCACACGATCAATCGACGATGGCCATCGAAGATGACGTTAGAGCGTCGGAACGAACACTACGCGAGGTCCATTTGCTTCCCTTTCAGCTCGCTGTCAAAAATTCCAACCCTTGGGCATTCATGATGGCATACAACAAGATCAATGGCGTTCATGCCACTGAAGATCCTTGGTTGATCAACAAGGTGTTGCGACAAGATTGGGGATGGGATGGCCTTGTCATGAGCGACTGGTTTGGCACTTACAGCACGTCCGAGTCCATCAACGCCGGGATGGATCTGGAAATGCCAGGTCCCTCAAGATGGAGAGGCGAATTATTGTCCTGGGCTATCATGAGTGACAAGGTCAAGAGGCCTACGATCGACGCCAGTGTTCGGAATCTACTCAAGCTTATCAACAAAGTCCAGCCTTGGAAGGACGATACTTTGGCTGAGGCTGGAGACACTCAACGAAAGCGTGACTTGTGTCGCAAGATTTCCAATGAGTCGATCGTCCTGTTGAAGAATGAACAAAACATTCTGCCACTACACCCGGAGAAGAAGCAGACATACGGCTTGATCGGACCAGCCATTCGCAATCCAGCCGTCAGTGGGGGAGGCTCGGCCGACTTGACTCCACACTACATCAGCAGGCCTCTTGAAGCCATCGTCGATGTTGTAGGCCCGGAAAATGTGAAGACTGCCATAGGATGCCAGGGTGAGTGCACCGAAACTGCCCGTTTTGAACTTCACTAATGGATAAATAGCGCACCTCTTCACTCCCCAATTATTAACTAGCATTTCAATCCCTGATACTTCAGAACCTGGTTACCTAGTCTCCTGGTACAAGGAAGATCCTATAGTCAACCCAAGTGCTGAGCCTGTCGCCTCGGTCACCACAGTACAGGCCCAGATGTACTTTGCCGACAACTTGCCTGAAGCAGTGCCAAAGGCATACTGGTTACAGGTGAAGACAGTTTACACCGCACCAAAGTCCGGTACGATTGAGCTCGGTCTTTGCGTCCTTGGCAAGGGAAAGTTGTTCGTCGACGGACAGGAGAAGATCGACCTTTACACCAGCCAACCTCCAAAGACTCTACAGACCCCCATGTTTAACCAGGCCAGCATGGAGGTAACAGCAGAGATTTCAGTACAAGAAGGACTACAGTACGAGATTTTGGTGTATCTGCAAAACGAAGCAGCTATAGCGGGAGTAGGTGCCCTCAACTGCGGCGGCTTACGGGTTGGCTGCTGTGACAAGGTCGACCCTGCTGCTGCTCTTGCAGAGGCCGTCGACCTCGCTTCAAAAGTCGATGTTCCTATTGTTATTGCCGGTCTAAACAGCGACTTTGAGAGTGAGGCTCTTGATCGCACATCTCTCGCTTTACCACCTGCGGTTGACCAACTTATTGAGGCGGTCGTGAAAGCAAATCCAAGAGCGGTAAGTTCTTGCCATCACCTATGTGGGAAATGTTTGAGCTAACATTGTAAGATCGTTGTAACCCAATCGGGCTGTCCAATCCTGATGCCCTGGCTTGACCAGACATCAACACTGGCCCATGCCTGGTTCGGCGGCCAGGAGACAGGAAACGCAATCGCCGATGTGCTCTTCGGGAAGACAAACCCCAGCGGACGTCTTTCTCTAACATTTCCAAAGCGGCTTGAGGATACCCCCGCCTTTCTAACCTTTGGAAAGGGAGAGAGGGAGATTCACTATGGAGAGGGCGTCTTTGTTGGATATCGATACTACGAGAAGTTGCGGAACCCGCCGTTATTCTATTTTGGTTACGGCCTTTCATACAGCCAATTCCAGTACTCGAATCTTCAGGTGGCAGAAAAGATTGACCTCCGCGAAACGGACAGTTTCGAGGTATCTGTGGAGGTCTCGAACGCAAGCGATCGCGGTGGTCACGAAGTGATCCAGGTCTACGTGGCAGACAAATCCAGTACTGTGCCGCGGCCTCTGAAGGAGCTCAAAGCATTCCAGAAGGTTTGGATTGGCCCAGGCGAGTCACAGATAGTGAGGGTTACTCTTGACAAATATGCCTTGTCCTTTTGGAGCGAGATTGAGCAGGCGTGGCTGGCAGAGACTGGGCTGTTCGAAGTTATTATTGCTAGAAGTTCGGACCCAAGGGATGAGATACTCCGAGCAGATGTCGAGTTGGCCAAGAGGCTTACTTGGCACGGATTGTAGCCTCACTCGTTGCGTATATCACCTCCAGGTTTAGTCTAGAGTATAGACCTAGCTTCTCACATTTCGACTGTGTCCAAGACTCGTGACCAAATATTCCTCCCCCTACCCACATGACGCATCGCATCTATTGTTGGACCACAGCACAAAGGCATCCTAATCGCTCTTAATTTCCTATAATGGTCACATGCTCACATCTATCTTCTCGTGGGCTTAGAGTTGCCAGATTCGGCCGACGTCCTCTGTCCCGAGGGATTGGGTCCATTATTTTTAGCTCGGTCCGGGGTAATTTCTCCTCGGAAGATTTGAGGGCAATTTCGCCGCGTTTTTTATCGAACGACACCATACCCAGCATACCGATGCCCATCTCAAGATGACGTCTCGAGCCTGTGATGCCTGCAAGCGACGCAAAGTCAAGTGCAACGGGACACAACCATGCGGAACATGCTGCGTCTCCAAGATCACCTGCCAATACACAATCGTGCCGAGGAAACGAGGGCCCAAGGTGGCACGACGACCTCGGAGCATGGCAACTCCGCCACGAGCTATCGACGAGAGGGAACCCGAGCACATTCGGCATGGTTTCATCGGAGACGACTACTCCCAGGGCCAGCCCAGTACGCCAACAACAGCCGATATTCATTCAATATACAGTCCTCAAGAATGGCCTTCGCCTAATATTATTCACGTCTTTTCCCCGGGCTCTGAAGCGAGTACTCAGTCACAACCTCTAGGCCTCAGTCCACAATTGGTTTGGGAGACTCTTCTGAGCACAATCAACTCGGCGTTGCCATCGGCATCAGTGATCGACCTTGTGGACACATGTATCGATCTCTACATGCAGTATACCTTTCCAACATGCCCAATTGTTCACGAGCAAAGTCTCCGAGAGTTCAATCGAGAACTCTTCTCGCCACAGTCATCCTCAATGCTTTTCAACACTGGTGACGAACATCAGCGACTCACACGCATGAGAGCCTTCGCAAGTCTTACTTCGACGTGTGCAGCGGTCTGCGGGACTATCCCGTCGACCTTGCTGCCTTACCGAAACTTGATCGTCCATCCATTTCTCCGCGCATCGAGAGACATGCTCTACATTTACGAAGATCACGATCTAGAGCATCCCGATTCAACCTCATTGCTTGTCAGGATGTTTCATTCAAGTGCGCTACAGCATACGACTGGCAAAACAGGAGCAGCGTGGAGTATATTCAGCCAAGCTGCGCTTCTTGCTCAACGCATGCGTCTTTACGACGAACAGGCCGTCAGGCGGAGCGCACACATTGAGACTCAGCTATTACGGTTCCGATTCTGGCACCTCTATGTATCTGATCAAGCTGCTGTCGTAATGCGAAACCGTGTCTTTGTGCTCCAAGAATCTCTATTCGACGACGGAGACTTCACCTTGGATCTCTATGGAGAGGGTGGCCCAGGACTTCTTGACAAGACCGACAAAAGGCGCCAAGGTCCTTTTGAGGATCGCCTCTTCTCGGGATATCACCTATTGAGACGCCTTTGGTCGTCGGCGGCGGGCCTGATGTTTTCAATGCACAACTACACTCGCTGCGAAGCTCGCTATGAACCAAACACAAAAGCGAGGGAGAAACTAAGGTTGACGCAGCAGTTTCTAGAATTCACAAGCATGGTCGACGAGCTCCCGCCATGGCTCGAATCTCCCAACTCGTTTGAGTTCTCGGAGGATAGAGATGTGCTCGCCTATCAAAGAACATGCTTTTTGGTTCAGCGTAGCGCCATCATGCTAGGATTCCACTGCTTCCGCCTCGTCCTTCTTCAGCAGGCCATTGAGTACAAATTATCTGACATAATGGGCCTTCACGACCAAGACTTGACCTTGGCCATGAAAAAGACAGAGATTATCCACGAGTTTCTCGTTGATATGGACAGAACACCAATTTTATGCCTCCAGGCTCAAGGCGAACCCATGGTGAGTGTCCGGGCTTGTAAAAGCATCCTGACCCTGAAACCAAGAGCTTACCAACTGCATCAGGTCGAAAGGTTTCGAAGAATCGGAAGTGCCCTTCTCGAAATCATTCAGAACATCAATAATGAAACAATCAAGTTACGATCTCGGTCCTACCTGACTCAATTACTTGACACACTTTCGAGGTTGGATTCGAAGGCTTCAGATGAGCTCAACAACGGCCAACTGATCTAACTGTGAGCTGCATTTCAGGGGCGTAAGAAAAGCTACGGGTTTGATAATTATAAGGGCATAGTACTCGGAAAATATCGTACACTTCTTAAAGAGTCATTCGATCAGGTCATATGGAGTTGTACATGTCGTTCAGCCATTCCATGCGCCGGTGTTCCTTCAATGTGTACGCACGCCTGCGCTGACTATCGACCCAACCTACGTAAAACAATAATAGTCGGTCTAGCTCGGTTTGCATTTCAGAGATTGAGGCGAGTTCGCGCTCTTTTCTGACCCCTCTCCACGATGAGCTAGCCATCAGCATAATATAGTATTTTCTGGGTTCTCGACCGTTTTCGGGGCGCCGAGAAATACTTGCCAATTGTGCCTAACTTCCAATGAAACTTTCGGCCCCAAAAGGACTATATTGGTAGTCATAAGCTATGCTCTATGTATCTTGGAGTCACTGCTCGACGCATCAAGCGGCGCTACATACCATTAAGCTATGTAATATAACTAACACTCTTCAATTCAACCTACCTGCGCTGCCGTATAGGGTTAGGTGGCCATTTTTAAAATCGCTTCAGTCGATGACAAACAGAGGTCGAGTTCTCTGGAGTTCAAGCTTGCGGTTTCACAACTCAGAGCGTATACATCAGAAGATGAAACATCTCGTAAGAGCTTCAAGGTTTTCTAGAGTGGATATTAGAACTTAGCATCTGTTATTAATCTTATTGTTTCCTGTCGATCCCAGTTAGCCGGTAACGCAAGGAGCCTTGAGGGTAGAGGGCTTGTATCATCGAATAATACCAACAGTGCAACTCTAGATCGCACGCGACTACATGGACCAAGATGCATGACCGCTGTACCATTATTCTGCTTATTTCAGGCGCGCCTAAGTACTATAACTAGCCTAAAAATTCAGCCAACATAATAGCAAATCTCGGACCCCTTTCGCCTTGCCCCCAGGAGACCATCGGATATTCTTCTGCGGCCAGGAGGGATTGACCAAGTGATCTATATGTAATTCAGCGTTTCTAGATATACGATATCCCAAAGTTAC
Source organism: Fusarium setosum (assembly GCA_013623625.1). Lineage (NCBI taxonomy): Eukaryota > Fungi > Ascomycota > Sordariomycetes > Hypocreales > Nectriaceae > Fusarium > Fusarium setosum. The sequence goes on along the minus strand of JABFFE010000694.1, from coordinate 29,590 downwards.
CGTAGAGACCCAGTCTCTAGAAGTAGGGGAGTAATGGACGAGTGACAGGTTGAGATCGCTGTTCCCACCTCTAAGCCTATCTATGTCGCTGGCGTGAGGGTCAGCAAGCGATCGGGAGCGTGTATATGCAAATGGTACCTTGTAAGAACGATAACAATCACTTACTATCTCAGCCTTTGTCTCTGTGCCCAGTTTTGACCGGCTTGGGTTTGCACATTGGATGTCTCCCTAGATACATATCGTCACGGGGATGAGTGGCAATCGCACAGCTATATCTGCATAACAAGACCCGTGAAAGAACGGAGTGACTCTCGGTATCTAGGCGTGTCCTTGGGTCGATATTCTTCGGCGAAAGCGGTATAGCTTTGGCAATAATCCGCCAGTCAGGTGCCAGTACAGACCGAAGCTGGAATATCTTACCAGTCCATGACTCCAGTCTCTCAGTTCACCCCTGCACATCGCCACGGCCAGTTCTCACTGCATTTGTCCATGACGCTTGCCAACTAAGAGTCCTCTGGAATCACACTACTTTCTTTGATGCAAAATACCGAGTTATGCACTCTCTCTAGGACAAATGTCGCTGTCGTGCATATTTGCTCTATAATTGTATTCATCAACACGTGGGAGGGTGGAAGTCGACCTATCAGTTGACACAATACATCAAGATCGTATCTTATAAAGCATTCTCGGGTCGTTGGGAGTTATTTGGACGTTCTTCGGGTACCCTCGTGCCGAGGTTCATTGCCAACCCGATCTTTCGGCGTTGTCTCGGTCGCCATATCGCGGGGGGGTTGGTGTGCACAAGCTTCTAATACATGGCTTTCTTCTCGTTTCCTACTTGAAGTCCTGACACTCTCAAAAATCTCACTTGCAGTGCCCCTACTCAAATTGCTGACACCGTATCATGTTTCGCATTTCTCTCACGGTTCACATTATAGTCCGAAACCGGCGTATCTATGGCGCAGTTGGGTGGCTGATGAGCTTTCCTAATCAAGCTGCGTGACGCCATGAGCTTTGTGGCTAGTGTTGAAAATGGAGGCGCGAGGCGAATTATGGGCCGAATATTCTCGACCAATGAAAAGTCGCCAAAAACTAATTCCAATCCAGGGGACGGAGCACTCGGGAATGCAATCCACCGTGGGGTTTTAACAGCTCCCGAGGCTCAAGCTCAGCTGGCAAGGTATAACCTCTATTAATTCCGGTTGCTGGTGGTCCAAAATTCATGTATCAATGGAAAATAGGAAGCCCTAAATGAAAGAGGTGCTATAATTGATGTTGTAGAGGGTACAAGCGTGTTTTTCACTCCTTCTGACTCGAATGTGAGCTGTGATCTGTAAATCTGATGCATTGAAGTAACTAAAACAAGACAATACTCACAATCATCACCAGATCGTCCCAAAACAGAGCATAATGGGGCTCATTGGGAAGCCACACTCGCATTTATCATCCCCCAAGTTTTTAAACCGCCATAAAGACACAATTAAGCCCGTAATAGCAAAATTTGGGCGCAGGTTGCGGGTATAGGGTAAGACAAAACTTACCGGTTATTCCCCGGACAAGGCCACAAGGCACCAATACTTTGCCGTCATTGTCGGCATTCTTCATTGCAGCTCAACCTCACACAAGACGACAGGCAAACCCGGAATCCATCGTGCGAGCGCCACTCGGCGAGATACCCCCGCGAAAACCGATCAATTGCACCCGAGCGAGGAGCCTTTCTCGACTGGGCCCGGCCACGCGTACCCTCAGCACCTCCTCCGCCATGTCGACGCGACGAGCTGCCCTGTTGGTAACCCCAATTCCATCCGAACGACCGAACTCCCGATCACCGAGTCCCTCGAGCTTCATATACTGACTTCTCCGGTCCTCAGGTCCCTCTACCGCCGCTCATTGAAGCTGGCGTTGGATTGGGCCGTCCACCGACACCTGTGGCGTGGCCAGGCTCTCTATATTCGCTCACTCTTCGAGGCCAACCGCAATGTCACCGATCCAAGACACCAAAGGGTGGGATGATAACTGGCAGTCAGCAGAAGAACCAGCGCTGACACAATGGCATACAGGCACTCTTGACGGAGACAGAGAAGCTTCTAGAGAGCTGGAAGCACCCCGATCCCTACACTCCCCCGACTGCCCCCGGAGGTATGCCTTTGCCATTGCCGGACGATACCCCTATACAAGCTGCTAACAATTGTGACGCAGGCTCAAAGTTCGAGCGAAACCTGCCATCGCCGATTCTCGACCGTGAGTCTTTGCACCGTGGCCCTCAGCCATCGCCTGCCTGGGTACTAACGGCTCGACAGCTCCCCCGCACCCCGTCAACCGACATTAAAATTGCGTCCGGACTATTTGGGTTGTATGAGGAAATATCTGTATATAGAGGACAAGCATGGGCTCGAAGAGAGAATTGTAGCATGAATCAAAGGAATTTTGGTCACTCAAGCTTGATCGTGGTCTTGGCGAGATCGAATCGCAGCTTCAGAGTCCCAACACGTACAAGCGATTTGACACCACGATACAACAATTGCCACCATTGAGAACATTTCTCGCACGAGATTCGTCAAATGCCGGAGTTGTGCAAGCTATCAAGAATGAGGGATATTGGGCAAACATTACGTGCTGATTGCGATACCTTGGACACTAGAAAGCGATTCCATTCACACCAAGGTCAAGAGGATAGGAAATAAATCACATTGAACTCTGCTTGTTTAACGCGATCAAATCTAAGCCATTCGAGACGGATATCAAAAGTGTTCGATATCCACCATGGGCCATCGCAACAGGAAAAGGGGTTTGATCTTTGAAGTCTTCTTATTTCATGACCATAGCCGTGGGGGATTATTGTACAACCCTAACGCGCGAATAAAGTGATAAAAAGCAACCGTATGAACCCTGAACCGTGACCCCATTGTCATGACAACCCAAACAACCGACCATCGCAAGAAAACAGAACCAAACGACCTATTTACAGCTCCTGGCTCGCGTTCTTGCCACTCTTGCCACCAGTCTTCTTGGGCAGAAGGTCTGAAGACATGTCAGTGAATGCAAAGTACAGGAAGATACAGGTGACTTACTCTGGTGGATGTTGGGGAGGACACCGCCCTGGGCGATGGTGACGTGGCCCAGAAGCTTGTTCAACTCCTCATCGTTTCGGATGGCAAGCTGGAGATGACGGGGGATGATACGGGTCTTCTTGTTGTCTCGGGCAGCGTTGCCAGCCAACTCGAGGATTTCGGCAGCGAGGTACTCAAGGACAGCAGCGAGGTACACGGGGGCACCGGCACCGACACGCTGAGCGTAGTTGCCCTTTCGGAGAAGACGGTGGACACGACCAACAGGGAACGCGAGACCAGCCTTGGAAGAACGCCTATTGAAAAGTGATGTGAGCTTTGAGACCAAATAACAAAGTCGGATACGCGTCGTGAATAGCTTCAAGACGCGACCAGGCTGGCGCGCCAAGCTGGAAAATGGGAGAAGACTTACGATTGCGCGTTCTTGGAACCAGAGGCCTTGCCGCCAGACTTGCCGCCGCCAGTCATTGTGAAAGTGGGTGGTTTTGGGGGTTTGGGAGTGAAAAAAGAGTTTGAGAGTCTGGTGAGACTTTGCGACGGATGAAAGAGTCGAAGAGCGTGGTTGTGATGACGATTGCGAGATGTAGATGGAAGAGTCGAAGTTGGCGGGGGACGTAGAGGTTAAGTACTTTTCGCGCGTCAGAGCTCTGATCCCAGATCACCCACGGCGAGCGCGCCATTTGGCGCTAACCCGAATGTGGCGAAAATGGGCGTACCGAATAAAAAAAAAAACAAATGGGCACCCCTGCCGCGCTCGCATCACTCAGGCGGCGAATAATAAAACCGACCTCTCCCTCCGGCCCCATCGCGCCCGAAATCACCTGCGCGTTATTGTGCTCCCCTCTGATTCCGACCACCTTGCACGATTTTTCCTCCTTGATTTTCATTTTTCCTCCCGCGCTTTTTTGCCTGCTCGGTTCGATTTGTTTATTGGACGAGGCCGGGCATCCGAAATCAGTATTCTTTTCGGGTACCCTGAGACACCCCAAGTCTTGCACTTGTTTTGATCCATCTGGTCTGGTCCGGTTTGATCTGGCTCAGGTGTTGCTTGGTCGGCTCATTTTTGCGTGATTTTCTTGTTGTGTTGTGGGAGGTCCAACTCATTCGAGTTTTTCATTTGATTTGATTGAAGTTGGTCTTCCAACTCATTCGAATCTTAGGCCTTATTCTTTGACCCTTTTCATCCAAAATACCTTTTTGTATCCATGAGGTTTGATACATCTTGGATACAGTGACATTTTGGATCTTTTTCAAGTGGTTTTGACTCATGTTTACCTCTTGTAGGAGGTGTATATGACCTCAAAAACCCGTCTTGGATGTATATAGAGCTTCATTTGACTCCAAGAACCCCAGATTAAGGTGCTGTGACGTAGATACCATGTGCATTTGGTCCACAATTGAGCTCCGAGTCTCCGGATCAGATCTGTTTGAGATCCGTATCCGTCCCGGCAGTCAACGGCGCCGGCAGCTCTGTCAAGATCGGTCTCGGAGCTCCAGCTGCTGGATAATGTGGAGAGTACGCGTCGGGACGGGGAAGGAAGAGTCTCGTCACCGGAGGCCAAGCAGTGATGTGTCGCGGCCGTCAAGGAACGGACGGCTGTCCGGCGCATCTCAGATAGAACGGACGCGTCGCCGGGGCGCGTGAACGTGTGAGACCAGGAAATGGCAGCGCCAGTCCAAGTGCCGGCTTAGGATCCAAGTTTACGTTCATTATTTGAGCATCACGAGTGCGAGAACCCCATGCTCAGCACGATGGTGAAGCATGTCTACGAGATGAGCCTCCATCAGGCATGATATGGTACTACAAGTTAATCATGCATGATGTGATATGTAAAAGGAAAGAATTCAAAATGCGAAAGAAGATTGACTTGGTCCGCAAGCAGGAGAAGTGATGGAGGCGACCATTGACCATGCGAGGGTGGTCGCCAGTCTCGCGACAAGAGGCCAGCACGCGAGATCACGGAAGACTGGCAGCCAGAAAGAGATGACGAAAAGAGCTCGCAGTGGGGCAACTGCTTGTCTCTCTCGCATCAGAAAAAAAGAGGACAAGCAAAAAGGTGGTCGTCGCGCAAATTGGGCCAATCAAAAAATAGGACCGTTGCCCATTTTTCTTATTTTTTTTTATTTTCCAGCACCGACATGAAAAGAAAAAGAGGGGCTGGCAGGCGCGACCTGTCCCCTCCCCAGCAGCGCCCAGATCACCTCCACCCGGCCAACCTTTGTACGCTAACAGCACGCGTGCGCACGCCCCCAAGGCAATCAGTAACCCGCTGCCGCCGACGCGAGCCCAGCTACAAAAAGCCAACCCACCCCCCGATCTTCCTGTCTCGCCATCAACTTTCCATCACCACCAGCTCTTCTCGCCCGCAACTCGCACTCGCGTCTCTCAGACTCAACTCAACCAAACCCAACACTTTTTTGTCCCCTTTTTTCGGATCTCACATCTTTCAAAATGCCCCCCAAGGCCGCCGACAAGAAGCCCGCCGCCAAGGCCCCCGCCACTGCCTCCAAGGCTCCTGAGAAGAAGGATGCCGGCAAGAAGACCGCTGCTTCTGGCGAGAAGAAGAAGCGATCCAAGACCCGCAAGGAGACTTACTCTTCTTACATCTACAAGGGTGAGTTTCTTGATCTGGACGCGCCTTTTCGCGTCGCGCTTCTTGGACGCGTCGAACTAACTTGCGATTCCAGTCCTCAAGCAGGTCCACCCTGACACTGGTATCTCCAACCGAGCCATGTCCATTCTGAACTCTTTCGTCAACGGTATGTCTTTCACATCGTGACTTATCCCAAGTCCATTCTAACTGGGATTCAGACATCTTCGAACGTGTTGCCTCTGAGGCCTCCAAGCTTGCTGCGTACAACAAGAAGTCCACCATCTCTTCCCGAGAGATCCAGACCTCTGTCCGTCTCATCCTTCCCGGTGAGCTTGCCAAGCACGCTGTCTCTGAGGGTACCAAGGCCGTCACCAAGTACTCTTCCTCGACGAAATAAGTGGTTTGATGGGCTGTTTGTTTTGGGCATTTGGTTTTCACGCGTGGCATCAGGGTGTCATGAATCCGAGGTTTCACGGGGATCACGCCCTGTTTTTAGGGACCTCATAATGCGTTACGGATGGTTTTGTTTTTACTGGGGGCAATGTCTTCACACACGGGCAACGGGGTTCGCGGTTGTACAATAAACATCGAGAATAGGGTCTCGATCCAATGAATTCGTGCACATGAAAAGCCCCCTTTTGTTCTATTTCATATTGGTACATGTGTTAACTACCTCGATACTGACAAATCCATCTCAGTCTTGCATTCTCAATGTGCTGTGCGCAATGCTCTATCGAAGCGACGTTTATCCTAGGCCCGCCTTGGATCGCTTCATCGCATGTGTCACAGGTTGCAGAATGCCCTTGTTGTTCATCGCGCCCAGCGCAGTGCCGCTGCTCCAGCCCATCTTCTCCAACATTGCTCGGCCGCGATTCTCAACACCAAGTTCTGGCGCTGAAGCTCCAACAATCTCACCATCTTGATATGTGGCGGCTGCAACACTGCCACCACGAACGGGTGGGAGCCGGTGGGCTTTCTTCCCTTTCGTATCCAATCGAGGGAAGTATCGCCTATTGATGCGGCTGATGGCTTGGTCAAACGTCACTGCAACATAGGGCAGCGTGCGGCCCGTTCGGTAGAGGGTTGGTCTTCGCTGATCAGCCTTCCCGGTCGACTTCGACTTTATCTTGAACTTGTTGGCCAGTTCATGTATCATCTTCCGAGCATGATTGTCCATGGGCGGCAGCGCAAGTCTGAAGCTTGTCAGTAGATTGTCATGGAAGGACTAGATGGGGGACCAACTGGTCATCGGAGCCTATGAGAAATGCCCGCAACTCTTCGGCAACCTGCTCCATGTTCATGCCATCGGGATACTTAACGCGGAGGTCTTCGGGATTGGCATTCTTGCCAAGCATTCCAAGCGCTCGCAATTCTTCTCGCTGCTTTTTCCGTTCCGATTTCTTAAGTCGGTCGTTCTTCCATGCGGCTTGGAGCTGTGCCTCCAGTTCAGAGTCGGACACATTGAAGTTGATCTGCGCTCTTGCGCCCTTGCCCTTCCGCCGTTGCAGGCTTGGTCGGTGCCAGTCCATCACATCAAAGTCATCGTCGTCAAGTTCTTGACCCTTCCTTTTTGTTTTCTCGTCGCCGGAGGAATCCGAATCGCTCGACGAGTCACCGAAGTTGACGTCCTCCATCCCCAGGTCTTGACCAGCAATGAGTTTTGCCAGTGTCTCGTCATCAATCTCGCTTGGAGCCTCATCCTCAGCCTCTTCCTCGTCTTCTTCTGACCCTTCGTCATCTTGACCTTCGTCCGAGTCGTCCATATTTGCAGTAGAATGCTTGGGAGTGATGAGCTGCTGTGTGATCTTTCCGCTTGAGGAGTCGGTTGCGCCACGGTCACTTTCAGCCGAGTCCATGTCGACTCCGCCTTGAATGAGCTCCTTGAAGTAATCTTCCACCTCATTATTCTCTTTTATGTTGGCAATGTAGTCAGCCAGAATGGCATCTTCGTCGTCCTCGAATCTCGTTTGCGCTCTGCGCTTGTTGTGCCGCTTTTGCTTCTTGGCCTTTGTGATCTGTTTGTTACTGGTCGCAAGGTCCGCTGCAGGCTTGGGCGATGGTGGTGCGGGTGCTGGCTCTGGCTCGGCCGTAATTGTTTGTTCGACAACCCGAATCTCTGTCTGCATTTGTACCATGGAGATCTCTGCTGTTGGTTGGGTTTTCCTTATGGCACCACGACCTTTGAATAGGATGACCTCTTCACTGGAGCTACTACTTCTCGACGATGGGCGGTCGGGAATCTCGATAGGCTCTTGGTAGGGCTTTTGTTGTGACTCGTCCCCCTTCAGGTCATAGAAGAATGATGGCTCGTCCGTTGTGTCCTCCTCGGGCGCAGTCTGGGCCTGGATGGCTTCTTCGAGTTCATCGGGTCCAATGAAATCTGTGACTTCGTCTTCGTCTTCTCTGTCCCCGTCGTCTCCCTCGTCGTCGCTCTCGTGTTGACAATGTATCTCCGGGGCAGGTGAATGCTGCTCAACTGGCAGCGAAAGGCCCGGTGTCGACTCTTCTGTCGCCTCGTTTGCTTCGTCGAGGAGCACATCGAGCAGTTTCAGCGGCTCGCTTGGCCCGGCGCTCACGAACGTGACGGGTCGCTGACGTAGGTTGGTATTCGCCCAGAAAGAATGGTCATGCTGGGAGGTATGGCGAGCCTCGTCGGCCAGTGTAAACCCCGCTATGGTACTGTCAGCTCGTTCTCCAGTCAGTGGTTGTTGAGCTCAGTATGGCGCTCGAGCTGCAGTTGTGGGCTTTACCGGTATCGTCTCGAATGAAGTTGATTCGTGGTGGCGCACTTGAATAGTTTCCGCGTCCACGGGAATTTCCACGGCCTCCCCGGCCTCCTCGTCCACCTCGGGCGTTCTTTGCACCGCGGGGAGCGGGTGCTCCCTTCCTGTTTTTCGGCATCGTAGCGCTAAGGGTCGGTGATCGTCATGGTGAGGATTACACGATGGTTTTGGGGAAGGGAGGGGGGCCAGGTATTGATGTGTCAGGTATATGGTTGGCGTGGGACAGAATCAGGCCGTTTGGGGGAAAAAAGGTCGCACAGAGCGGTTTGTGAAATGAAGCTTTGTCGATGGCAAAGAAAACGAGTCACCCCGCGGCGGCAACCAGCTGTCACAACCCAATCGATTGGCCCAACAGTGTGATTGTGGAGCTTCTCTATCGATAAGAGTCATCGAAATAATACGGTGCAGCAGTTTGCCGTTTAGTGGGGCGGAGCGCTTGAGGCCAAGCGGAGCTCAGCAGGCAGAGGCTTCAGTTGCCCCTCATTCTGGCCTTTATGGTGTAGGGTAATGTCTTTGGCTCTTCAGCTCAGCCTTCACAATCCTCGTTTCTTCGCCTTTCTGGTCTGGGCGATGTTTGATCTTTCTATTGGTTATTTGGTTGGATATATCTGTGACTTGAAACCTTTTTCCCGGTGTTATATATGCTTTTTAGTGTCTTTGTCTAGTATTGATGGAATTTTGGCAACTTTCACACAAAGTCGGACTATCATTTACATCGACTTTCAGTTGACTTTTTACACATGATGAGAGCCAACCGACCAAACTCCAAGCACACACAAAAACAACCAAAACGCGTCAAATATCCGTTATACCATCAAAAATACCACGAAAAACGCGAGAAAATTGACCATCACCACTAAAACTGCCCCCATCTTCCCTACACTCGACCATTATCATCTCTATGACGCCTCTCAGTTCTGACGTCGTGCCGTGTCACGGATGGCCCGTGCACCAGATTCCATCGCGTGCGTGGGCCTTCACTCCATCCGGAACCCACCTCAGGCGGCTTTGGGGTGAGAGTCACAAGCCGCTTTCCCCCCGCCGGCCCCAGCTGACTCCCACTGGGCATACCTCGAGCCAAGACCCGTTGGCTGCCTTTCGCCATCTCAAGTCGTCTTCCATCCGCCATTTCTCTTCTCGTTGCAGTACCTCTCTCATCTCTGGGTTCTGGGTGTATTCGTGCCCCCTTCACATCGGGCTCGACATTCGCAGATGCTAACTTGAGCTACGGATCTAACCCTAGCAGCCATGGAAGCCGCCATGGCCAACGTCGACCTCGGGCGCTATCGGCGTATCGTGCAGATGTTCTGGGACCCCGAGCCGATAAACGATGTCGCCCACGACCAGCCCGTCTGGTGCCTCGGACAGTCATACAAGCTGAGCGACAGCAAAAGCCCCAAGCCCGACGACCACGGCCCTCAGACGCCGCCCTCAGCACCCAGGCCAGATACGGACGCTCAAGATACCAGTCGAACACCTGCCCCACCAGCAAATGCACCCGAGACCCCTCCAGAATCGATATCGAGTAGCTTCTCTTCGTCGCTAGCATATGATGATCCAACGAAGGACGGCGGCTGGCCGCAAGGATTCATGGCCGATTTCGAGTCAAGGATATGGATGACGTATAGGTCCGACTTCGAACCTATCCCACGATCCACCAGCCCACAAGCCACCTCTGCACTGTCCCTATCGATGAGGTTGAAGAGCCAACTGGGTGACCAAAGTCCATTTTCATCCGACAGTGGATGGGGATGTATGATTCGTTCGGGACAAAGTCTACTAGCCAATACCATAGCCATGATCCGCCTGGGCAGAGGTAAGTCAAAATATCAGCCTACATATCCTCCCACACCCAGCTGAGTTCTCCACAGAATGGCGTCGAGGACAATCACCACAGGAGGAACGAGATATCATCAAATCTTTCGCCGACCACCCCGACGCTCCCTACTCAATTCATAGTTTTGTTCGACACGGTGCTAGCGCGTGTGGCAAGTACCCAGGCGAGTGGTTTGGGCCATCGGCAACTGCCCGATGCATCCAGTGAGTCAACCCGCCTTGAATATCATGTTCTTCCCAGATTGACTGACACCAACGACTCATAGAGCACTGGCAAACTCACACGAACCATCACTTCGAGTATACTCGACAGGCGACGGACCGGATGTCTACGAAGACGAGTTTATGAAGATTGCAAAACCTGAAGGAGAACCTTTTCACCCTACACTCATCTTGGTCGGAACCCGTCTCGGAATTGATAAGATCACGCCCGTGTATTGGGAAGCTCTCATCGCATCTCTCCAGATGCCCCAATCAGTAGGAATCGCAGGGTAAGCAGGATGAACCCCCCCCTACCATACAACTCTATGCTTAACATATCTAGCGGTCGGCCATCCTCATCACACTACTTTGTCGGCGCGCAGGGTTCTTTCTTGTTCTATCTTGACCCCCACCACACGAGAACGGCGCTTCCGTACCACGAAAACCCAAGCGAGTACACCGACGAGGAGATTGCGTCTTGCCACACTTCCCGACTACGTCGCATCCATGTCCGTGAAATGGATCCTAGCATGTTGATAGGCTTTCTGATCCGAAGCGAAGAAGATTGGCAAATCTGGAAGCGATGCGTCAAGCACGTCCAGGGCAAGTCAATCATCCACGTTGCGGATCGTAGCGCGCTCCTAGGAGCTTCGAGCGAGGGTCGAGAGGGCGCGATTGATGAGGTGGAGACATTGAGCGATGATGATGCGGATACCATTCACGAGGTTTAAGTTGGGTTAATTGGCTCGGCGTTTTGGTTGTAACTTTTTGCTCGCATCGAATTGGCGGTTGCTTGATGGGAGTTCATCGGGTTTAGATCATGGACTGGAATTTGAATGAATCGGGTTATAACGACACTGCAAGTTCGCCGGATGAAGTCATGTTGCCATGTCGCGTTTCGTGTGCGGTGGTTGTACTGGGCCTGACCGTGTTTAGGTGTCCCATACGAAAGAGGTTAATGAGCAGCATAGTGTGACACGTCGCTCAGCGCTTCTTCTTGCCGCCACCAGTCGCCGGTTTCAATGCAGCATGGCCTTCGTCGCGAATGTGGGTGAAAAGCTTGGTCCTCGAAGTAAAAACCTCGCCACACACTCCACATTTTTGCTGTATCGCGATGTTAGTCCCTACGATTCGAGCACGCAAGAGCGATTGTCGACATACCCCTTCTTCTTGGTGGGCCTGGGCGGCCGCAGCCTTCTTCGCGCGCTTGGCTTTGGCCTTTCCGATTTTCTTCCCCTGGACAGGCTCGTCGACGGAGAGGTCCTTGACAGTAGTGGGGAGCTCATCATCAGTATCATTGGTTGCTTCTTGATTCAGTTTGGCTTTCCCGGAGGACGTAAGCCTCTCCTCGACAACGTCCCTGGGTGCATAGTCGCCGTCATCAGATACCTCTGCAGAGTCTGCAGGACTTGACTCTGTAGCATCACCTTTGGATGGGGACGGCTGCCCTTTCTCCTCTGCCTCTGGACCGTCCGAGTCCTCGGCGTTCGCGTCTTTCTCTGGCGCAGAATCATGTGTATCGTCTTGATTCGCGTCTGGGGAAGACGCTGGTTTAACCTCGTCAAGCTGCAAATCAGCGCCTTCGCGTTTCATGTGACGCCGGAGTTGCTGGACTGCCTTGACATGTTTCTTACTCCTCTCATGCGCCTCAAGCTGCTTCTCGCTTTTGAATGACTTGTTGCACACGACACACTCAAGAATCTCCACCTCGGATTCCTCCTCGGACTCGGAGAAATCGCCCTCTGCAGCATTATCGTCGGATCGGCTTTGAGCCCAGTCGGGGACTTCGTATGTGGCCATGCGCTCCTGATTGGCAGCACGCGACCGTGCGGCTTGCGCAGCGGCGGCATTCCGTAACGAAGCTTGACGCTCAGCGTGGGACTGAGAGTTGGGTAGATACCGAGGATCGCGCTTCCGTACGAAGCCGACAAGGAAGTTGACGCTATCGTTGAACTCGCGGATGGCGTCGTCGCGGATTTTCTTGTTCTCCTTTTCCATCAAGCGTCGGACGCGGCGGTCGGGGGCATCGGCGAGGCGGTATTTGTCTTTCCACGTGAAGGACTTGACTGTAGAAAAGCCAGACCATGCGGCGTAAAAGGGTTTCACGACGGTCTCGTAGTCATCGTCAGAGGAACCAAAGGTCGGGTAGTCTCGAACGTCGACGTCGTCGTTGTCGGCTGCGGCCTCCTCTTCGAGAGCCAGGTGTTCAAAGGTCTCCCTGCAGATCCCGTAGAAGCCTGTGGGCTCGTCGTCAAAGGGAACAGCGGCGTTGAACTTGCGGATCAAGCCCATAATCTCCTCGGCCGAGGTGAGTCGCACATTGCGGAAGGTAGTCGGGTGACCATCTGCCTCGTCGCCATCCTGGCCGCTCAGGATAGCATCGCGATGAGAGTCGTACCATGCTCTTTCTTGCGGATCGGACAGGATCTCATAAGCAGACTGGATCTCGGCGAAGCGTCGGGTGGCAGTCTCAACGTCGTCGATATTGCGATCGGGGTGAAGCTCGAGAGCTTTTCGACGGTAGGCTCGCTTGATCCTGATACATCGATGGTTAGCTGAGAGCGGGATGGTAAGAAAAAGCTGGGGGCAAAGTACTCGTCGTCGGTAGCAGAACGTTCAACGCCGAGCAGTTCGTAATAACAGGTCTTGGAGGCGGTAGCAGCGCCTGAAGCGTCAGAGCGCTCCGAGGATTGTTGACCGCCCATAACTACCCTGATAGGGGCATATAGGACACAGATAATAAGGATGAGGTCGCCTTGTAGAAAGAAAGACAATCTAGTTGCGTTTGGGTGATTTATCGAATTGTAGCGTCTCTTGACTTGTGCATGTGTCGAATAAGGAGGGGCATCGCGGGGCAAAGTCTGGAGATTTTTATTGAAGAAATTGTTTGTGCAGTTCCCCGCAGGGTCTATCTCCGCTGCTGCTTGGCTTTCTCACTGTACACATGATTCGAGAAGGGTAGCTGGCATACTATTGTAAGCTTACCTGTGCGTCTTTGTACATAGGTTCGCACGCCGAATGATTCAGGCCAGGTTCCTTTCAGTTATAACTCATGAAGAGTCATCATGACTAACCGACTTTCGTCATTTGAGTGCCTTATCCACGTAGGGCGTAGTGACCCTTGCGAAACAGACTAACAGGGCATACATAAAATCGAGACAGCACAACACCCTTTGTATTGCGCATAGGACGCTTCAAAGCTTGAATTTTGGAGACCGACAACATGGCAACGTCTTTACCAATGAAGAAGCGTATTGCACACACGAGGTTGACAGGAACGAAGGGGCTGCAAGGTTGATCGATGAGCTAGGGAGCCTTGAGCACGGACGAGGTGGGTAAGGTACCTGCTACGCTTGCCTGGATAGAAGACTTGCCGTACCTACATCACCCAGAAGCTATCCATGATAATCTGGCTCTCCCATTATCGCTTTGATGACATTCAGTCGTCTTCGCTCAACTCTTGACCGCATTTGGCTGATGGATCATGGGACCGCGGTATCAAAGAACCATGTTCAGCCAATCACCAGCGCCCAAACAACCGAAGCAATTCCAAGTTCTCCATCCGAGAGCCCTGGGTCTCGGCGTCGCCTTGGGCTTCGGTCAACGAAAACGGCCGGCAACCTTCTCGAACGGTCGAACCATCTGATTCACGTCCTGGGCGACGCCTCTACCGTCGTCGGCACGAGATTGCCGAGAGCCCACTCAGGCAACTAGTCCGCCATGGATCCCTACCCGTTCGTCGTCTCTCCCACCCAGAAAACGAGGTCATTAGCTAAAAATCGGTACCAAGTTTTGCGTGGGTGTGTCTCAATCGAGCAAAGTACCCTCGTCGACATGAATATTTTGCATCCACGGGACCGCTCTTGCGACAATTGCATTCTTATTCACACGGCGCATTTTCGTCCTTTGTCCCTGGTCATTCCCTTCCCATCCATCCTCGAAGCGATATATCATTTTGCTATTGTCCTGCTCCGTCCATCAAGTCTTTGCTTTCTAGCGTTGCCTTGCCATTCTTCCATTTTTCTTCTTTTTGCCACCCACTGCCCTATACAGCAAGTGGTCGCGTGCTCTCTCATGCAAAGGTCGTAACTTTTTCGCAATACCATCTTCAACACCATGAAGTTCGCTCACGATTTCAAAGAGTCCCTGCGGACTCAAAGTACGTCTTGCCATTGATTTCTTTTCGTTTATGCCCCCGCTGTTTCCCATCTTGGTCTCACTGTTTGCTCACCACACAGCGTCGAGGAACATTCACCCGCTTTGCGACACCAAACTGACCCAACATAGATTTCCCCCCTCACTGGGTCGACAACGCTATTCCCTACAGCCAGCTGAAGAAATGCCTCAAAAAGGTCGCGCAAGAACTACACGACTTTGGCCTGGACCCGGAGACTCTGCGCCAACTTCTCCATCCTGATGCGACGTCTCCTGTGGCCTTGAAGTATAAGCTCAACGGTATGCCTTCTCCCGCTAACCTTCAGCATGTGCTTCCACTTGGTACAACGGACTTTGTGCTCCAGAAACTGACTGAGTACAGGTGGCTCCCATGCTCATCTCCGCCCTAAGCTCACCGTCCAGCTTCATCTTCAGGATGGTGTTCCCGTCGATGCCTCTCTCGCCCCAAACTCGCGCGAGTTTCTCAACAAAATTGCCATGAGTCTCCCTAAAGGACAGTGGCCGCCGGCCCCCGAATCCATCACGAAATCGTCCGACTCAGACTCGGTAATGAGTCTACCCAAGTCCGATACTCCTGATGAGACACCCGCTGCGCCTTCCGCCATGACAGTCGATAAACTCGCCGACGACGCAAATGACAAACTCGCCATCTCTCAAGCCAACGAGCCCACTGCCCAGTTCACTGACGAGCCCGTCGCCGATAGTGCTCCAGAACCGTCAACTGACGCCCCTGTCGAGACTTCGAATGATACTCTGGTCAAAGCTCCGGCATCGGCCTCGGCCACTCCCGCGACCGACACAAAGCAGGGAACCTACGAGATAATCGAAGTGCCTCTTGTCTTTGATGGAGAATTTTTTGACATGCTCCAGAGCGATGTGACCAATCTCGATGCGCTACAAAGGGAGGAAGAGAATAACATGACCTCCGAGATCGTCGCCCTTGGCAAGGAGGTTGAGCAAGTTGCAAAGCCCAAGCGATTTTCCAAGACTGATCTTGCGCGATGGCGGCAAATCTTTGAGCTCTATCTTGACGCCGAAGTCTTCTTTGCCACCCACGAGCAGGATCATGGGGCCCGGTCGAGCCAGGTGGCTCTGAGGCAGTTGCAGTGGTTCCAAGATCAGGTTGAGAAGCAGAAGCTTGCCAAGGACTTCAAGCTCCCCGAAAGCAAGGCGGCCTTTACTCGCTTCATAAATCTGAATGGTTCTCTCCTCAAGAATTTGCAATTCGAGGAGCTCAACAAGACGGCTGTCGCAAAGATTCTTAAGAGTGAGTTTATTAGATACCCTTGTTTTGCACCCAGAATTAATACTGATGACCTTGAAGAATTTGATAAACGCACTGCTTTGGGTGTATCAAGAAAATTCCCCTCTGCAGTCCATTCCGACAAACTCCTGGCTGGTAGCATCTCTAAAGACGTTTGCGCCAAGATGTCCCAGGAACTCGTCGCTGTGGTCCCCCAGCTGAACGACTACCTCTGCCCGGTGTGCTTCTCGGTAGCATACATGCCCGTTCGACTCGACTGCCAGCACGTCTTCTGCATCCGCTGCATTATCAAGATTCAACGTCGAAAGGAGAAACACTGCCCCCTGTGCAGAGCCGATGTCGTTTTGAGAGCCTCTGCCGAGAACCTTGATTACGACCTTCAAAAGTACATGAAGAAATACTTCTCCAAGGAGGTCAAAGAAAAGCAGCGTGCCAATGAAATCGAGCGTGGAATTGAGGACTATGGGCCTGGTTACGTGCACCAAGAATGCACGATAATGTGAGCTCGAGCGAACTGGCACGACTCGCTCGACACCATTACCACCGTATCACCATATGAACGCATAGCGGTTGACATGAATTCGATTGATAGAACTCAAACTAATCACAGTATATACGTAAGTCATTTGCACTTTTTTACTTTTCACTCTACTCGCTCTCTTCCACCAACGTCCTGCTGACATGATTCTAGAACCCAGGCATTTGGATACTGAACTGTACATACATCTAGCACCTCCGGCAATTCTGGACCACATAGACGGGAAGCATAGTGCAGGAGAACAGGACTTTCATGCGCATGGGCGTTAATTTATTATGAGCTCGACACCGACGCGGCCTCAGCTGCTTTTAAAGCGTCTCGGAACGTGTCCTGAAGCTCAGTTGTCTCCTCTAGACCGACACTCACACGAACAAGATCGGGATCAACGCCAAACTGCGCAGCCCAGTCCAGCTCTTGGTAATGCGCCAGGAGGACATACGGCGAACATAGCGTAAAGTTGGTTCCTAGACTGGGACCCTTGGCGAGAGGTAGTGCATCAAAGAAGGCCTGGGCCTGCTCTTTGCGCTCAAACACAACGGATAGCAAGCCGCCGTAGCCTCCGTTAGGGAGGCGGACGGCCTCGTAATGAGACTTTGAGGCGTTGTACTTGGGATAATAGACGCTCTTTACGAGGGGATGTGTCCGTAGCACGTCGCAAATAGCTTCTGAATTGGCGTTGGTGCGCTCTACGCGGGACTCAAAGTCGCGGCTGTTCCTCTCCATGAAGATGACGTCCTCTGGCCAGTATGAGTCCTCGTAATCCTCCTCCATGGCCGCCTTCAGGGCGCGGTAGTATTTGCCTTCCGGGTTGAGAATGGCACCCCCACCCATAACGTTGGAGTCGCCAGAAAAGATCTTTGTCAGACTGCTGACTACAATGTCGGCGACAGGCAAGACATTGATGTTTGCAAAGGTGCCTATCGTCTCGTCGATCACGACGGCAAAGTCGTACTCATCCGCGAGCTTGCGAATCCGCGCAAGGTCCGGACACGTCAGGAGGGGATTTCCAGGAAACTCGCAGAAGAGACCGAGGAACCGCTCGCCGCTCTTCAGTCTTGCCTCAAGGTCATCCAGATCTTGCGCTGAAGCGTGTCCGTAAAAGAGGCAGCCGGGACCAAACTTTTCCAGGATCTTGAGCGTGTCGACGTAGGGGAAACCAAAGTTGATGCTCTTGGCCGGCTCCCTCGCCTTGAGCAGGGCACGGTGGGCGTTGAAGATGGCGTTCATGCCGGCGGGGTACAGGTAGACGTCGGCCTCCTCGAGGTTCTGGATGCCGCGCGTGTTGGACGTCATCGACGGCAGCGGGCCATTGTTAAGGTCCACCTCGTGCGCCAACGCACCGGCGATGCGCCTGCGGATAGCGGACTTGGCGCGTTCAACCATGGAGAGCTCGAGGTTTCTGCCGAAACGCTCCTCAAGGAAGCGCGAGCTCTCCATGGACTCGACGGCGGCCGGAGGAGAGGGCGGTTTGGTGACAAACGAGTTGACGCCGTCGATCGAGCCAGGACGTTGGTAGCGCTTGGGGCCGCGGAAAGGCCGGCCGGTAGCTTCGGGAGGAGTCTGCGTGCCCGTGGTAGGAATCAAGAGGTCGTCATTGAATAGGCTGTGGCAGAACTCGGCGCGTCGGCTCGAGGTGCCATCTCCAGTATGTTGCCAATACTGCTTCGCGATGGGGAATGCCTCCTCAGGATAGACCACGGCCGAGATGGTGGAGGACAGCTTCTTCAGGAGAGGCGACAGCTCCTTGGAGGTGTCGAGGGTAAAGTCGATGGTGTCGACCTGGCGCGCAATCTCTGGAGAAGCTCGCTGGCGGATGAAGTCGAGACAGCGTCTGGCCACGCGGGGCGTGGGGAAGAGCATGGCCTGTTGGCCAGGCTTGCCATGGCGGGCGACGATGTCCTTGGCGAAGGCCTGGATACCTCTGTGGACGAAGAAGCTATATTGAACAAGTGTGTAAGTGAATGAGCAGTAGCCGACAGGGGATTGATTGTTAGGGCCCTGGCGCACCGTGGGTAACCCGTTGTCATACGGCCGATAACCCATTCTTCACCTTCCTCATAACCGACGTTGGACTTCCACGTCGGCAGAGAGACACTGACGGCCTAAAGATAAAAATGAAATCTAGTCAGTTCATGCAATGCGACATGTGCACATTCGTGTCATTGGGTTTTACTCACATGCGCCGTGTCGGGAGGGATCGACTCGCCCAGCTCAATTACAGGCATGGCTAAGATAATTCGCACGTAGGATCGCACAAGACGTGGAGGTGAGACGTGCAATGTTGAGATATCACAATCGGTATCTGTACAATGAACAATGTACTCGGGATGTGGGATACACTTTGAGTGTGAGTGATGAGTGAGTGAGTGTGTGTGTGTGTGTGTGTGTGTATGCAGCGAAACAACTTTTTTGCTTTTCTCGATTTGAGGTGGCGCCGTCTTGGTGGGATGTAGAAAAACGGCCGAGAATCGGAGAGAGAGTGAGTCTTGCAGCAGCGTAGTAAGAGCGATCTACTTTAGCTTCAGGTGGGACGGGTGACTCCTCCAGGAAGGAAAAAGACATGCTCTGGTTAGTAATTCCGACGTCGTCCGTTAATTTCCATACCTTTGCATCCTTGATGCTCTACTCCCTCCATTTCTTGGGAGGGATTTTACCCGTGGGAAAATTCCCTTTCATTGGTGACCAATATGTGGAGGAGGGAGGGAGGGGGAGGGATCTGCCCTTGGCCTGTACGGTACCTACGTACGTGGACGTTGTGGGATGGATGCTATCGACTAATTAGCATGTACTATGTGACGCCGTCCACTTGACCCCCACATCCAACACCAACGACGTTGGATCATGACAGTGTCACAAGTGGGCTGCATCTGGTGGTCGATGCGGGACAGACAGGCATTGCGGGACTGGGGACGGTTGATGACACGGCAATCGGCCGCCGTACTGGCACTTGTGCGTGTCTCTTTGTCTCTTCTGTATATGATTCTGAGTGTGGTGTCTCTGATATGTATCTCCGAGTATATCTGTCTTGAGCATGCGTCTCTTGCTGTGTTCAGTCTTGTCATAGCTGCTGGTCTGGTAAGGACCAAAATATCGCATATCCATCTATCCAAGAAATTGAATGATCCCCCAACTCATCCGAACGCCGTAGATGATAAAGCACCCAGACGCCTCCAAGAAAACCCAAACGATGCGATACGAGACAAATCCAAACCTCTTAAATATGAGAGCCGATACAATCTCCATGTTTAGATTCTCATCCAAAATGTTGCCAACGTCGGTTCGTCTCGTGTTGTTGAATCAAATGCCGTTCAATGTCATGCTTCACCTTCTATCCATCCGTCAACTCGTCATTTCGTTGTCTAATAATCACTAATTCGTGTCCAATGCTCATTGTCGTCATCGTCATCTTCTCTTCATCGTACTTTGCGGCTTCGTCGGCTCATCTTGCTGCCAATGCAGCTGATGCTGTCGCTCGGAGCAACACTAACCATGTCGTCGTCCCAGTTTGCGTGACTGCTTCCCACACCGCTCATCGGGAGTGCAATATTCCTCGCAGAGATATAGCTCTGGGGCTTGCTTGAATAACCCATGTGCGCATAATCAGGCCCGGTGGCCATCCGAGGCACACTGAATCGACTGCCAGCTCGGCTCCTTGGCACCATCTCTGGGATCTCAGGTATTTCAGGGATCTCGGGCGCTTCGTAGATTTCAGGAACCTCAGGCACTTCAGGTACTTCTGGGGCTTCAAAAATTTCCGTCTCAACCTCAGGCGGTGGAGGACGTCGTGGCGCTCGCGAGGATGGGCGCGACCGGGCAGAAAAGTAAGTATTGCGCTCATCATCATATGCCGGCCGGTGAGACCGTACCACTGAGTGAGATGATCTTGGCACGACGGTGTGACGAGAACCGGCCTGACTGCGGTGGTCTAAATCGCCCAATGCAACAGATTTTCGGCTGGCGGGCGCTTCGCTGCGACTCCGTACGCTGCGGGCTCTCTCGGTCGGAGGAGGTCTCGATGAGCGGCGACTTCGTGTGTCGAAGCCATCTTCTGGAGGAGGTCTTGATGAACGGCGGCTGCGTGTTTCAACAGCTTCGTAAACATCTTCCGCGGGGGGGTGCCTTGATGAATGCCGGCTCCGCGTTGTCGCCTCGTAACCATCCTCTGGAGCCCGGCTACGTGATCGAGCTCGGGATTGGGCCACGCTCCTCGCAGTACTCCGGGTGGTGCTCTTCGCAGCACTCCTCGTGCTCTTGGCTGTACTTCGTGCGGTGCTTTTGGCCGTGCTCTTTGCGATGCTCCGGGGCCTGCTCCTACTCCTAGCTCGAGAAACCGTGGTCCAAGGGTTCTCTTCCTCATGAGGGTATTCAGTCAAATACTGCACAGGTCTGGCCCGATCATCCGGGGAATCGTCGCTGCTCTCGTCTTCGATGTAACCAAGCTTCCTTGGGGCATAGTCATCAGGATGGGACATCTTCCGGGGTGCATAGCCCTCTTGAGGCATAGATTGGCGGAAGGGGTAGCCGTTCGTATATGGTTCGTAGCTGCTCCCAGCCCGATAGGGGAGTGCCTTCGGAGGATAGTCGCCGCCACGAAGTGACGTCTTCGGAGGATAGTCACCATAGACCGTTCGGCGTTCTTCCTGATGGAACCTATGAACTGATGGGGCCTTTTCGGGAAAGGTGGAACGGCGTGACAATGAGGGAGGCTCGAATTCCTGTTGTGGTTTGCGTTCTCGTTCTTTGGTCGCATTGCTGACGAAGCCGTAGGTGAGAGCTGCGCCAGCAGCCACACCTAGTAGGGCACCGACAACGGTGGTGGTGCTAAGGCCATTGTTGTTGGAACTCTGACGGGGCGAAACAGATACTTGATCCGCCTCATCCTCGACACGGCTAGCGGCGCGTTGAGTCATCTCAGCAGCGGTGACAGTATTGGCGCCGTGTTTGGCGGGCGATTGGCGAGGTTGAAAAGGCGACTGATCTTTAGTGACGGAAGAAGAGGAAGAGTGAACGGATGGGACCGGGTGAGGTTGGGACTTGGAGCGAGAGCGCGTGTGAGTTGAACGAGTGGCACCGTCGTAGGTCCATTCGATGACGCGACCAAAGTTATCCCGGGAATGCTGAGGCTGCCGATAGACGACCTGAATAGTGTTGCCGTCAAGGTCGCGAACAGTTGCTCGCCTTGGGGCCTCACCGCCCTCAATGCCCAAGCGAGGCTGCAGACTGGGACCGCCTGGGTAGATTGGGTCGCCATCGGTCTGAATGTGCAGCCACGGATTCGCGGTGAGGGCAGCGTCGTGGAATTCGACTACTGCAGCCGGGGACGGAGCAGCAAGAACCAATGTTGAGAGCTTGACAGGCTCGAAGGGATGGGTCACCTCACGGATCTGCAGCACTGCCTGGCCGCCTTTTTGATCGTCACCACGTCCGTCGGTCAGGGCCTTGCGTTGTTTGCTCCCGGGCTTGGCAGCCCCTGCTGGGATACCATAGGTGATGGTCCCGATGGACGAGGCCTGCTCGCGGTCGGCAGTCAGGAAGCGGAGGCCGAGGGGTTGGAGGATGGCCGAGTAGAAGGACGACGACGATGCCAAATGTGACACCTCAACGAATGGTAGTGTCATGGTCTCTTATAGAAGCCGGTGAAACAGCCAGGACTTTCCGATCGGCTGCCTGCTTCGAGGACTCCGCTCGGATGTCTTGGCCGGGTTTGATGGAACCTTGGGATGCTTGGAGAGTCGTGGGAGAAAATAGATGATGCGCTGCTCCGGCTTGACTGGCTGAGCAGGGAGGGGCTGGTGGGGAGACAGAATATCGGTCAAGAGGCTGATGATGAGTAACAACGAAGGGGAAGCAGAGCGATGACCGGAGAGTAAAATAAGGGGATAAAAAACGACAAAGTAGAAGGGAAGAAGTGCAAGAAGAATAACGTGAGGCGAATAGGTAGTTGAGAGAAAGCACAACGGGTCAAGGAGAAATTGGCCAGGCGAAGTGGCGGGGTGGGTGAGAGAAGGCGGTCGAGAATGAGAGGATGGCGAGGGGCGAGATGCGAAAATCAAGGCGTCCACGATTCGGTGCCCTGAGGTGAGTGACTTGGCGATAGACGTGATGAGTCGTGAGGAAGAGCGAGAAATGGGAGGGAACTGTTTTCCGGAGTTGCCTCGGTCGGGACGTTGAGGTGTTTGTTCGTTTCTGTGTCGGGCAATTGTGCTGATGATACCTTGGCACCTAACCTGGCTGAGAATGCTCCAGGATGCAAGGCGCTGGAAAGAAGGACGAGGGTACACAAAAGATCGATCGATACCCGAGACTGTAAAGAAATCCTCGTTGTTCCGGGTGTATGTGTAGAGCAAGGGCAGAGAGTCCTAAAAATGCCTGGTATATGCACCGGGTTGCGTCTGATTGTATGTGAGATGCCTTTAGTGTAGGTCGGGAGGTAAGGATGGTGCGCGAGTCTCCTCCGGCCCGTGTGTTATTTTCTGCGTAGGTCGGGTAGTGCGTGGATGATGCGTGTAGGATGCGTGGTTGACTGCGGGGGTGCCGAAAACAATTGACGGAGCAATTGCTCAGAGAAATTGGAGACTAGAGACTCTAGAGACTCTGTGAAGAGAAGAAGAGAGTCGGAGGGGAAAGGAGGAAGTAAGAGCAGAGAAGGAAGTGGGAAGAATAGGTAGGTAGGTTGAGAGAGACGGGAGGGTGTCGTGAGGAGCCAGGGCGGGCGACCTTGGCCACTCGCTGAATGACTGGCTGCTGCTGCTGCTCAGGTAGGTACCTAAGGTAATGCTCACTGTAACTGCCGCTGCTAGATGGAGATGGTGCTGTGCTGATGGGTGCGTGTCTCAGCCAACCCTCCCGCCGCGTCTCATAATGTCCCCATTCTGCATCTCTTGTGACTGTGGCTCTGTGACTCGTTGACATCTGACCTCTCGTGCTCGACAGGATCCATCCTTGGAGGGGTCGACCAGAGGCATCGGGTATAGTCCCCTGGCGTGAGCGTGGGCCTTGCATCACATCACGTTGGATCGGATCAAGACCACCTGGAGGTACCTGCCAGAGGGCAAGAGCCAGGAAGTAGGGCTCTGTGCACTACAAGCCCCCAAGGCAAGACCGTGGAATTATGCACTTGTGCAATATCGACTGGTACCTGAAGATGTGTGAGTGGGTATGTACCTTGAGTTGATGGCCCGCTAGCCCCGCGCCATCCGGCAGCACCCGCCATGGGCACCCCTGAACCCTTCGAACCTTGGTTGTATCTTGGGCAGCTTCTGCTTGTTTACGCATCTCTAGAATGGCTGCTTGATCGCCTTTTTGATGGGCAAGAAGCACAGAGATGCATCTTGACCACGATATGCCACGGATCCGGATACAAACTCATGTACTGCGCCCTGGAGCGACTTGTCCCGACTCGGTACCTGCAGCTGGAGAGGGGGGACATGGTGCCATGAAGGGGTGGTTGGTGGTTGGGTGGGCGGCCAAAGGCATTGGACCAGATGATGGATGGATGGAAAGACAGACGGATTCGGATGATCCAGACAGAGGCTCCAAGCCCTCCAGTGAGTGACCATAGCTTGGAATTCCCTCACATCTGATAAAATCACCTCTACGATACAACTCTGCCTTGTCTCTTCTTGTGACCATGCAGACAGGCTACTCTGGAATCGTGGTCCTGATACTGGTTCCCCCTCATACCCCTCTTTTTGCCCCTCTGCTCTCATCCCTCATTCCCATCATGACGAGAACCCAACGCCATTTCCTGGTCGGAACCAGACTCACCATCTATCTAGCTGTGTCTGCCGCGAAATGAATAAATCCCCCGTGTATTGTTGGTTCTATGCAATGCTGCACTTGGCAACGCAAAAAGATAGTGTGCCCACGCACAGAGTATGTACAGTACGACCATCGGAGAATAGCTCGTGCGAACTGATCCAATGACTCTGGCCCATCGATGCGTGACCACGTCGAGCCCAACGGCTGGACTCACGGCCGCCCGGCTCGCTCCACCGGACCTCCACCGGCACCTCCACCCCCGGCCTGCACCGGCCAGCCCCGGGCCCTCGGCTACCTTACCAACGCACACCTTGGATAGGCCAAGGCTTCTGTGCTCCCGACCTAGCCCAAGGTAGCCAGCCCATCAAGTAGGTTCTTCATTCGACAAGCGAAAGCCATAGCCACCCCATGGAATGCCAATCGCGCAAGAGAGCACGACGCGTCAAGGGTCTCTTGACCTGCTGGCCACCGCGTATCCAGACCAGACATTCTCCAACCTCCTCCCGCCTAACCATCCTCCTCCACTCCTCTTGCCTTGAACGAACGAGGGTTAGATTCCTTGCCCTTTACACCTCACGCTTGAGTGGGGGCGTCCTATTTTGATACTATTATTCCTAATAGTCGAAGCCATGCAAGGTCCAGTCAGCGTCGAATCTCCAATCCACCATCGGAAAACCACACGAGACGGGAGCGCCTAAGGCCTTAAGAAAGCCTGTCGTGGCAGACATGGGCATGGGCGACACGACATCTTTCGTGACAACCAAGGCAGACAAGACCTGCGCAACGTCAGTATCATGGCATCACCCTTGACCTCCTGAAGCCCGCTATCCAACCATGTCCCCCATTTGTCCACCACTTCATCCCCTCCCACTCTTCTTCACCCAAAAGGTTCGACAAGCACACGCGACCCGACTGCGGGGCGATTTGGTGCTACACCAGCCGTTTTGGGCCAGCTGCTGCTGGCGGTTTGAATGGACTTCATTTGGCTGGCCTCACAGCCTTGAATTTGGTTTGGATCTTGGGAATAGTTTTGTGTAACATGCAAGTGTGCACTTCATTACTACCTGCATAGTACATCGAGATTGTGTATTGCCTCCTCCATAATGTGACATTGCCCTTTAACTGTCTTGCATCTTGTCTACCCTCCCTTCACGGGTCTCGTGGAGTACTGTTCAGCCATGACTAAAAGACAATCCCAATCATGATCACGTTTCACGCCCCGAACCAACGCCATCCGCTGTGATTCAATAACTCAACGCTTCGCGCCTGTCTTTGCTGCTGAGTCATAAGGCTGACGAGCGGTGCCTCGTCTAAAGATGCTGTGCGGTTAGACAGACCGACCACCTGGTTCCAACAGTGTGATCTGCCACATTCTGGCCAAACAAAACAAGCATCAAGCAAAAGGGATAAAAATAGAGCAGACATGCAAAGAAACAGTGCAGAAAGGGACAAAAGAAGGAATGGGTCAGGTTGAAATGACCCATCAAGACGACATTCACGTCTTGGACCCGTTGTTGAACGCCCCATGTTTTGGTTGCAAAAACAAGCGACAGCGAACACCCCAGGCATTCCAAGTTACCACCGTGCCGCCTTGCCCCAGCGGCGATGTTGTATCGTCGCAGGGCGAGCCGGCACTTGGCGTCTATCCCAGCTATTGGCCTCGCAGGCCACCTCGTTCATCGCCCACGCTTACATGATGTCCCAAACGTCCTCGGCCGCGTGGCAGAACTTGCTGCAAGCCACACTGGCAGACAGAGAGTAATTGCTGATGGAGATCTTCTCATCCACAAGTGAGTCGGCAAAGTTGTCCTCACCCTTGGCCATGGCACCCACGAACACGCAGATGCTCTCCTTGGGACCGACCGTCTCAACATACTCACGCACGCGCACAAGCGGCGCATCGAAGCTCAGCGTAACCTTGCGGCAGTTGGGAGGTAGGTGATCAGTAATGGGATTCTGAATCACACGCAGCAGCTTCTCGTTGGAGTTGGTTGAGCGAATGGACAGCCGGTGCAAAAGCTGCACCATGAGACCAGCGAAGCGCTTGAAGGTTCGAGGAATACGGACCGAAGGTGAAACCTCGATCAAGACGCCCTTGGCTGTGTGAATGTAGATCTGGAGCTTGCCAGCCTTGTTGATGGGCGAGTCCAGCAGGGTCAGTAGACACTAAGAAACGGTCAGCATGTTGAATGCCGACTCAGGTAGCCAGAGTTGAAACCTGGTGGGTGATGTCGGGTCGCGCATCACTAATATCCCGATTCATCTTTCGCATAACACCGATGTGCTCATCGCTGTTGAGCAACGAGTACTTGTCCTCGCGATGCATACCATTGCGGCCGGTGCCACCGTGCGAGGCCTTGTACGTCTCGAGACTGGCGTTGGACAAGACGACGATTAGGCGCTGCGAGTCCTTGTCGGTTGGGGGAATGGGAGTGTTCTGCTCTGCCACCAGCTGGGGGAGGGCCGGGGGAGGAAGCGATTGCGTCCCTGGCGGGGAGCACATGTCAGCAGCGGGCTTCTCGGGGAAGCGGTGTGTGCAGGTCTTACTAGGCCGCTTCACTCCAGTTCGATGCTCGGGAGAGGACATGGTGACAGTTAAATAGACAGCAGGCGGGTGCCAAGTTTTGATGGTGACTCAATGCTGCGGGAGCAGGCAGATAGGGCCACAGACACGGGAAGATGCGTTAGAAGATGGCAAGATGTGCAACGGTAATGCTAAAGAGGAAGAATGGAGAGGAGGAACAAGAAGAAGAAGAGGAGGATGAAGGAGTAAGAAAATCGGCGCAAAGGGAACCTGAGCGAACTGTTGAACCCTGGAGTCACGCCAAATTCTGTAGGGGCCCCCACACTAGCCCAACGTTCGCGGGGGCCAGCGGGCAGTGTCCGGAACCCGGCTGCTGACGCTCTGCACTGGGATGGCGGAGCACGTGCCTTGAGTTTGACACTGCCTCAGGAATTGAGTAGGATGACGAATTGGCGGCTTAGGAATGTCCAATTTGTTGATGATTCAGGGATAACGTTTAAAAAGTGCACAGTACAATGGTGTGGGCGCATTGTATGCGATGGTCACAATATTCCTAGGGTGACTCGGGACTTTTCACTTTGCGCGGGTGAGACGTCAAGGTCTCGTGAGAGAATCGCCCAATCACTTGCGGTCCTTGATCTTCAAAAAGCTTAATTACATAATCGCCGATTCTTGGATACCATTGGCTATCAAATTTTAGAACAGCCTTCCTGGTTGAATCGTCCGCGAGCTATCAAATCGACATCTCTCGCCAGAGTGAATAGCAACTGGAGAATTGGGCACGCCTTTGGCCCTCGACACGATTGATTTGACCCTCAATCGATCAGAACAAACTCTGCAGCCATGTCTTCCCAAGTTGCCAAGGCCGCGCGCCGTGTGACACATGAGCTTCATGGTGTCGTTGTCTCGGCCGGCCTCATGCAAAAGACTGTCAAGGTCCGAGTGGGCGGCCAGAAGTGGAACAAGATCGTGAACAAGGTGCACCTGACCCCTTATCCCTGAGTAATTACCTGTCTAACGACATGCAGTGGTTCGCCGACCCCAAGCACTACCTCGTTCACGACCCGAACTCATCACTTCGGACTGGCGATGTTGTCGCCATCGTCCCCGGCTGGCCGACCTCACAACATAAGCGCCACGTCGTTAAGCATATTATCGCCCCCTACGGTACCCCTATCGAGGAGCGCCCACCGGTGCCGACCCTGGAGGAGAGGATAGCAGAGCGCGAGGCCAAGAAGGCTGCCAAGGACGAGCGGAGGGCGGCCAGGAGGCAGGCCGAGGAGGAGAAGAGACAAGAGGAGAAGAGACTGGAGCTTGAGAAGAGGGAGGCCAAGCGCAAGGCCTGGGAGGAGGCTCAGCAACAACGCAAACCTCAGACCTCAGCAAGCGACGTTGACTAAAGAAATTGGATTCTGATTTTGCGAGCCACAACTACGGATGTCACCAGCCGCCAGACAGGAGTGGATAATCAGGCCTGACTTTTGGGGAGGACGAATTCATGATTGGAGCGGCAGGCCAAGGCCATACCCTGTACAATACGACATAGCGAAGCGGAGGAGCCGTTGCTAAACCAACTGTACCATATAAAATGATATGTAGACATTTAGCCCGATCAAAACACCAACCCCCCATGCCATCAGCCATGATGTGCAACTTTCGTGGTATAATATCCACGACAGACATTCCTGCACGAGTGTCATCTTCCCGCGCTTCTAAGATACATGTTGTATACAAGGCCCTACTGCAATCTAACCGCCTCGTTCTCCAAACTCTTTAGCCCAATCTTCGTATTCTTTTAATCCAGCTTTACTAACGCTGGGCCGTATAGTCGTTAGGCTCGACTCAAAATCGATTAGTTGAATCGGCCGAATCTGATCCATTGTCATATGCAGCAACGCCTCTCCTAGAGATCTCAAGGGTCCCATGGCTGCATCTTTGGCCAGAGCTGTGATGTCCGAACCCGAAAAGCCTGGAAACGAGTGTCAGTTTGTCATATAGGGAGTCTCGCAACTTTCCACTTACCATCTGTCAGCTCAACCAGTTTGAGAATATCCTCATTCGACAAATCATGCTTCTGTTGACCCAACAGAGTCCGAAGCTGAGTCTCACGAGTCGTTGGCTCAGGGAGAGGAATATACTGGCGTCTTACAAATCGTCGACGGGCTGCCTCGTCAATTGCCCACGGTAAATTTGTTGCGGCTAGCACCAGCACTCGATTGGCATCCCCCCTTTCCTTGTCTTTATCGTTCGTCTCCCTCCCAGCGGCTGCTCGCTGGAGGTCGCTCCACTGAATGAGAAACTCGGTTTTGATTCTTCCGGTGGCCTCGTGTTCCCCAGATCCCGATCGTTGAGATAGTAGCGAGTCGATCTCGTCGACAAAGATGATACTGGGTGCCAGTGTTCGGGCAAGCCCAAAGAGAGCACGCACCAACTTCTCTGATTCTCCTAGATACTTGCTTGTCAAACTGCTTGCTGAAATAGAGAAAAATGTTGACTTGGATTCGGTCGCAACCGCCCTGGCGAGCATTGTCTTTCCAGTTCCCGGTGGCCCAAACAGCAACATGCCCCTGGCTGGCTCGCGAAGTCCCATGAACAGATCGGGTCGCAAGAACGGATAAACGACAGTCTCACGGAGGGCGTTTTTCGCTATCTCCAAGCCGGCCACATCGCTCCAATGAACCTCATCTCCTTGCACGACGATATCATTGAGGATCTGCTTGGCAGCTGCTTCATCAACGCCTGGGGGCAGGTTTTTCAAGATTTTGGTCTTTTTCTTTTTCCATTCGGTCATCTGGTCGGGGTTTTTTTCTTCTCGAGATCCATCTGAAGAATCCTCCTGTGTGTC